>SJYA01000086.1:486878-499918 GCA_006410615.1 Neotragus moschatus | reverse complement strand
GTCTTCATTGTTTGAATGTTGAGTTTTAAGCCAGTTTTTTCACTCTCTTCTTTTGCCCTCATCAAGAGGCTTTTAGCTCCTCTTCACTTTCTGACATTGGAGTGGTATCATCTGCATATCTGAGGTTGTTGATATTTCTCCTGGCAGTCTTGATTCCAGCTTGTGATTCATCCAGCCTGGTATAATATGGTACTGGATATAATATACTATCTTACATTGATCATTTTGCTAGAAAAGACTTTGTTGTGACAATTGACAAAACTTGAATAGAGTTACTGTGTGAAGAGTATATGGGAGTTGTTTGTATTGATCCTGTAATTTTTCTGCAAATTTGAAATTATTTTAAAAGAAAAGCAAAAACAGACACAATAATTGTTAAGGTGGGTATTGGGATTTAATATTGTCCTTGTGCTAAGGACAATTCGCTAAGTTGTTAAGGTGGGTATCAGGATTAAATATTAGTGAATAAATTAAAATTACAGAATCACAATTAAAATTAAATTTTAATAAATAAAAAATGAAATAAAAATTATACTGTGTTAAATATTGAATAATCAAAAAAGATTTTAAGCATACACCATTATAAAAAGTTATGAATAAGATATATTACATCAAAAAGTCAGAGGAGAAAATTTATAAGATAATCGCAATAACCAACACAAATACCTATGATATAATTCAAATAACTTATGTTATTGATTGTATTTAATGCTCACACGTATGAACTAAATAGGGTGTCTTTCTTAACATGAGAAAGATAGGTAGCCTCAATAATAATTAATTCAGGAATTAGATGGGGATAACAATGATCATTTTTTAAAATTATTCTGGAAGTTTTAGTTAATGCAATTGGACAAAAAATTTAAAAGGTTTAGTTGTGGGGAACAAAAAGAAAGAAACTTAACTATAATCTAGCTAAAGTGATTACTAATTTTAGAAAACCCTCATAAACTAATGACCAAAAATATTAGTACTAATATTAGTACTATATAGTACTAAAAATATTATTACTAATAGTTTGATAAGTTGTTCAATTATCTGAAGAAACATGTAAAATTAATAATTTTTATATTTGGTTATAATAAGTGTTTACAAAATTACTATAAAATGTCTGCTCACAAAGCGTTAATAATATAAAAAGCATTTGAGAATAAATTAAATAAACAGTGTGGAGAACCTGAAAGCAGAAGATGACATCATTTTACTTGGCAGGAAAGAAGTTCTTTTGTTTGTCTTTGTCTGTTTCATTCGTATTGCTACTTAATTGGAAAGAAAATACCTTATTCTTTTATTTCATGTTTTTAAGCTTTTTATGTTGCATTGGGGATAGCTGATTAACAATGTCACGTTAGTTTCAGGTGAAAAGTGAAGGGGACAGCCATACAAAAATACTTCATTCTTGAATGGCAACACAGATAATGGGAAATGACAATTTTCCCCAAGACAAATATACATTTTGTACACCTAAAAATTACTTAGGGGAATTTTTGATTGAAATTATACTTAATTTGTCAAAATAATTATAAAGAATAAATGGACATAAATAGTCAATACATTTTTTAAAATTGTATTATTGGGAAAGGAATTCTGTTCTACTTTTATGTATTAACATATTTTGTAAAGCTATTCATAAATGACCAAGTCACTAGATACAAATGAAATGCATAAACACTACAGCATATACCATATACTGCTGCTGCTGCTGCTAAGTCGCTTCAGTCGTGTCCAACTCTGTGTGACCTCAGAGATGGCAGCCCACCAGGCTCCATGCCTGGGATCCTCCAGGCAAGAACACTGGAATGAGTTGCCATTTCCTTCTCCAATGCAGGAAAGTGAAAAGTGAAAGTGAAGTCGCTTAGTCGTGTCTGACTCTTAGTGACCCCATGGACTGCAGTGTACCAGGCTTCTCCATCCATGGAATTTTCCAGGCAAGAGTACTGGAGTGGGGTGCCATTGCCTTCTCCAATACCATACACTAGATCTAGCTTTTATTTAAAATCATGGAAAAAAGTATGATTATTCAACAGATGATTTTGAATAATTAAAGAAAAAGTAAATATTTGTACTTACTGAACAACCACTCATGAAAATTAATACCAGATCCCTTAATGATTTAAAAGTAGAAAATAAAGGGAAAAGGAAAACTGACACTTTTATATCTCCCTGTTGGGAGTGTAAATTAGTGGAAACTTTGCACAGAGGAACATAGAGATACCTTTCAAATAAAAGAAAAACCAAAACAGGACCATAGATAAATATGTATTTAAACAGAATTGCTGTGTTGTTGTTCAGTCACTAAGCTGTGTCCTACTCTTAGGGACCTCATGGACTGCAGCATGCCAGCCTTCCCTGTCCTTCAGTATCTCCTGGAATTTGCTCAAACTCATGTCCGTTTAGTCGATGATGCCATCAAACAGGGTTAAGAAAGCCTTCTTAGCATAAAAACAAATTAAAAAAAAAGCATAAAGAAAAAAGGAATAAATTTGACTATACATATATAAATGTCTGAAATTAAGATGAGGGATAAAGTGATTTTAAAACAAAATAAGTAACAGATAAAATCTTAATGTCATCAGTATAAGAATTTCAATAAATAGGAAAAAATCAGTACAGAAAATATGACTAAAATTTGTTTAAGGACATAAATTGCCAATTTACAAAAGGATCATTGAAAATAGAGAACATCTGGAAAACTGTAAAACTGCCATTATAATCAAGAATATATAAAGAAAAACAATAAATTATTAGTTTTGCACCCATAATACTGGGAAAGGGTTAATGTAGATAGAATGTGGCTAGCCAGAAAAGGCAAGTCAGTAGGAAAACTGACACTTTTATAGCTCCCTGCTGAGAGTGTAAATGAGTAGAAATCACCAGAGTAGTGTAGGCCTAGAGTAATGTAGTAATGTAGGGCTCTATCCATCACAGTTTTCAACTATATTTGTATCATTTGACCTAATAATTCCACTTCTGAAAATGTGTAAAAAGAAAATCCTATGAAATGGAAGTACAGGTTTTTGTACAAAGTGTTCATCACATAATTATTTTTCAATGAATTCTGGGAAGCACCTGAAATATATCAGAATATGAAATGAGGGAGTAAACGAGTCATTTCATAGAAAGAAATGCCATTATAATGGACATTAGAATGCCTAACATTCAAACCTCTTCCCTGTGTTTAGGAATTTCTCTTTCATTATTGTTGGAATGTAGATGTTACTACTCAGAGTGAAAGCTGAAATGAAATTGAGATAGCCTCAAAACTAGGGCTTAAACATGATATTCAGCCTTGAAACTCCACTGCATTTGCCCCAGGCTCAGAATTATTAGTACAAATTACTGATACAAGAAACTCAGGACCAAAGAGAATCTGTTCAGGCACTTGGTGACATTCGTAGTGAATTTACCTAGTAGTGGCTGTATCTCTGATGTTCTGCTAAGACCTGCATCTAGAACCATGCTGTCAGTGGTGAGAGCTATATCATCTCATGTTCAGATTCAACAGCAGTCATTCTTGCCTCATAAAACTTTTTGATCTTAATTCTGGTTTTACATGCTTCCTGATTGCAATGGCAAGCACAGGAGAACTAGAGATGCTTTCTCTTTATTCCAATTATGAACTCTGATTTATGCATCTAAGCAACCATTCACTATTGTGCTTTATAAAAGATGATTTAGAAGACATTTTATTATGTAATAAACATATTTGCAATGTATGGTTAATTGAAGTGGCAGATTACAAAACAGTATAATCCATAACCTTAATCTTATAAACTAGAATAAATATACAGCTTACACCATGTGCATTTGTACATTCATTAGAAAAGTAAATACAATGAAATATACCAAAATAGTTTTATATTAATTTTTCAAATATTGATTTTATGCGTAAAGTTGCATTGCTTAGTTTCCAGTTTTATTATACATGTATTATATCTAGAAAATTGTTTATGAATCATCAAAATAAGAAAGTCGTGATTATTGAAAGGACAGGCTTTTATACAATTTTTCAGAGAGCAGATTTCTTTGTCAACTTCCACCTCCATTGTATTTCCCCTTTTATTTATCATTTCTCCTTCAGTCCTCCTTTATTCTCTCACTTAGGTGTTCTGTCTTTTCTATATGGTGGAAGCAGTCATAAAATGGTTTATTCTAAAATGATAAGGCCTTAATGTCTTATACTTTCAAAGATATATATTCTTTTTAAAAAAGGTTTTATAAAGATAATGCTGTGTTGTTGTGGTTCAGTCACTCAGTCGTGTCTGACTCTTTGCCATCCCATGGACTGCAGCATGCCAGGCTTCCCTGTCCTGCGCTATCTCCCTGAGTTTGCTCAAACTCATGGCCACTGAGTCGGTGATGTCACCCAATCATCTCATTCTCTGTCGCCTCCTTCTCCTGCCCTCAGTCTTTGCCAGCATCAAGGTCTTTTCCAATGAGTCGGCTCTTTGCATCAGTTGATTTCCTTTAGGATTGACTGGCTGGATCGCCTTGCTGTCCAAGGGCCTCTCAAGAGTCTTCTCTAGCACCGCAGTTTGAAAGCATCAGTTCTTCAGTGCTCAGCCTTCTTTATGGTCCAATTCAAACATCCGTACATGACTCCTGGAAAAAATATAGCTTTGACTATATGGATATTTGTTTGCAGAGTGATGTCTGTGCTTTTTAATACACTGGCTAGGTTTTGTCTTAGGTTTTCTTTCAGGGATCAAGAGTCTTTTATTTTCTTGGCTGCAGTCACCATCTGTAGAGATTTTAGAGCCCAAGAAAATAAAATCTGTCACTGTTTCCATTGTTTTCCCATCTATTTGCCATGAAGTGATCGTACTGGATGCCATAGTCTTAGCTTTTTGAATGTTGAATTTTACTACAAACTCTTGGAAAAGAGAAACAAAACAGGTTTTATGTGAGAAGGACTTTGTCAGTCTCCTCGGATCAAGGAAAATGGTAGCATAAACAATTTCCCTTTTAAAATTTATAAATCCCATCCTAATTTCAAAACAAACAAACAAACAAAAACCCACAGTCAAACAAAACACCATCTATCTGGATTTCCTGTAGGCTGCTTCAACNTTTGTCAGTCTCCTCGGATCAAGGAAAATGGTAGCATAAACAATTTCCCTTTTAAAATTTATAAATCCCATCCTAATTTCAAAACAAACAAACAAACAAAAACCCACAGTCAAACAAAACACCATCTATCTGGATTTCCTGTAGGCTGCTTCAACTGTGTGCTTTCCTCAAGCAAAGAACTAAAGAGCCTCTTGATATAAGTGAAAGAGGAGAATGAAAAAAAAATTGGCTTAAAACCCAACATTCAGAAAAGTAAGATCATGGCATCCAGTCCCATCTTCATGGCAAATCAGTTCAGTTCAGTTCAGTCGCTCAGTTATGTTCAACTCTTTGCGACCCCATGAACCACAACACTACAGGCCTCCTTGTCCATCTCCAACTCCCGGAGTTAACCCAGACTCATGACCATTGAGTCGGTGATGCCATCTAACCATCTCATCCTCTGTTGTCCCCTTCTCCTCATGCCTTCAATCTTTCCCAACATAAGCATCCTTTCAAATGAGTCAGCTCTTCCCATCAGGTGGCCAAAATATTGGAGTTTCAGCTTCAACATCAGTTCTTCCATTGAATACCCAGGACTGATTTTCTTTAGAATGTACTGGTTGCATCTCCTTGCGGTCTAAGGGACTCTCAAGAGTCTTCTCCAACACCTTAGTTCAAGAGTATCAATTCTTCTGTGCACAGCATTCTTTATAGTCCAACTCTCACATCCATAAATGACCACTGGAAGAACCACAGCCTGAACTAGAAACATTTGTTGGCAAAGTAATGTCTCTGCTTTTTTTTATGCTGTCTAGGTTGGTCATAACTTTCCTTCCAAGGACTAAGCGTCTTTTAATTTCATGGTTGCAGTCACCATCTGCAGTGATTTTGGAGCCCAGAAAAATAAAGTCAGCCACTGTTTTCCCATCTATTTCCCATGCAGTGATAGGACCAGATGCCATGATCTTAGTTTTCTGAATGTTGAGCTTTTAGCCAACTTTTTCACTCTCCNTTTTTTTTTTTTTTTTTTGCAGGGGCAGTGGGGGTGCTCCAAAATCATTGCAGATGGTGACTGCAACCATGAAATTAAAAGACGCTTGCTCCTTGGAAAAAAATTATGACCAAAATAGACAGCATGTAAAAAGCAGAGTCATTACTTTGCCATCAAAAGCCCATCTAGTCAAAGCTCTGGTTTTTCTAGTAGTCATGTATGGATGTGAGAGTTAGACTATAACTTACCCATCCCCATCTGTTTCTTTCATTCAATCGGTTGCA
Organism: Neotragus moschatus; assembly: GCA_006410615.1. Taxonomy (NCBI): domain Eukaryota; kingdom Metazoa; phylum Chordata; class Mammalia; order Artiodactyla; family Bovidae; genus Neotragus; species Neotragus moschatus. The sequence continues at coordinate 493,591 of SJYA01000086.1, read as the reverse complement.
CCCTGTGTGAGTCATGCCTTCTTACCTTCTCTAATTTAGACTCTTATTACCTCTTTCCTATATTTTTCAGGAAAATTTGTTTTTCTTGTTCCCACTTTTCTGTATTCTAAATTGTCCTAACTATCCCTTCTAGATATTTGTGAACTAGAGCTCTGATACTGGCATTCTTTGTCTCAAAACTTTCAACTTCTAACATCAACAGAGAACAGTCTACCTATGAATGATTTTTCCTAACATAGGATTCCAAGAAACTTTCTCCCTCTGTGCATACTCTATCCCTGGATAATCAAACTTTTCTCTGAAGTTTTGCAAGTAGAATTAGTGTGTCATGAAATGTGGGAAGGGGATTCCATGCAGAATTAGGCTATGTGGCCACTGAGCTAGACTTTGGTGAGAAAGGAGGGATGGGAAATAAGACGCATCACAGTTGCATGGAGCCTTGCAGGTGTGGTCTGGCTTTGCTTTTGCAGGGATAAATGTGGATATTTCAAGTGCGATAGAAATCAATGGACAGTTTTAAGCCAGGGAATAATTGGTCCCTGATGAGGTGTTGAAAATCACCCTGCACTCTCTATGTAGGGTGGTTTCTACAGATCATGGCTCATTTGATCTTACCATCTACCAGCAAGCTCTCTCCTTTCTAACACCAGAAGCACTTTGTTTCTCTTTGAACACATATCATGTTTCACTTTATAACATGGCTATTTGAATATACATCTTATCTCCTTTACAGGTATATACTCCCCGCATGCACAGATTGTGCTTTGTTTCTCTTTGAAACCACACAGAACTTCAGAAAATAGAAGGTTCAAAAGTATGGGATCATGGATTAACGATGGTCTTACTTTCTAACAGTAGTATGCAGGTTCACAAGGGAGTAACATCCCCCTTCACATTGGATGATGAAATCATGTAAATGACGTTGAGAGTTGATGAAAATCCTAGTCTTTATTCATTGTGATTCTTCATCACCTTACCTTTGTATGGAAGGCGCAAATCTTTTTATTATCTGTACCCTGTTCCCTCTATCTTTGAAAATGCAATAAATCTTTTTAAAGGAATAAAACTTCTTTACAAGCATGTAATGAACATCACCCAACTAATAATTATTGAGTATTTTAAATTTTCCAAAGAAAAGTATAAGTTTCTCTTCTAGTAACTTATATAAATATAACTCTTCCAGTAACTTATAAAAATATAACTTCTTCTTCTTTTGCTATGTGAAAAAGATATTAAATCTGAAAGAAAACATTATTTTCTATCAAGTATCCAGTCAGAAGAACTGTACCAGGTTTACAAGTGAACAAAAATGAGAACATTTCAGATAGTTCCAAGGCAGAAGAAGAGGGGTAGATAGAACCTTCTTGAATGCTGATTGGCTGCCCAGCAGATAATGATTTATGGCACTTTTTAAATTATGCTTCTGGATGGAGTGCTTTATGAAGGGGGAAATGGGATTGTTCTTTAATATCCTGAAGCATCTGAAAACCTTGCAACTTTCATTGATCTGCTCTCTGCTGGATAATACTGCTATTTAAAATTGATGGCATATTTACTTCTCTCAGAATGCCTCTATGGTTGTAAACCATTCTTGTTGTTTGTTGAGAAATAAATTTCTTATTCATTTCCACATTAAACTAGAATTTCCATGGACTTTGGGGGTACCACAGGTTTGTCAATAGTCATTATATATTTTCATTCTCTGCCCTAGTCCACTTTCATTTCATAATCACCATGATAACTTCAAGGTCTAGAGTTTTCTGGGATGATAGTCTTCAATAGTCCCTGGGAAAAAAAAAAATTTTGAACAAACTGCTAAACCCTGCACATTGCTCATTACCCAAAACCCAACAGAATCTTTCCTAATAGTTCTTAAATAATGAGAAACAAAAACATTAACTTGGTGTTTTCTTTGGTGGGGGATGGCTAAGGGGGTAGAGATTTTTTTTTTTTTCATAGCAAAATACAGGAAAGAATGTGTCTGTAGAACAGTAAACTTCCTATATTCAACTAAGATTAAACTTTATAGCAGCTTATTTCATCACCGTAAAAAAACATCATTTAAGTTAAACTCAGTTAAAAAGGGGGAGAAAACCTGTACAAGAATGCAGCCTGGCCAAATGGCCCATGATTGATGGGGCAGCAACCACGAGGGGGTATTTGCCGGTTTACCAATGCCAAGTCCTTGAAGTGATTCTGCTGCCTGTAACAGCTGGTGTTCTCTATTGGAAGGCTGTGTCTGTATACATCTGTGATTTGCATATGTATGTACCTCGGCTGCTGTACGAGTTCTGCATTTCCCAGCAGTGTGTGTAAGCTGTGCAGCCTTTCTGCTTGAGTGCTTCTGGGCATAGGATGGTAGAGCTGGGTTGGGTAAAATTAGAATTTTAGAGTCTTGTGTTTTGCAGGTTAGCCAGTAATGCTGCATTTTTGGTCATCTCCCTCTTCAGCAACTTTTGTAATATTTTTGAAGTATCTCTCTGCATGGGCTACCATTTGAGGCAGACACATTATATACTCTCTAGGAGGGTACAAGCTCAGATATTAAGACATCATATACAGATAAAAAGGAAGATATTAAAAGAATATATTTAGTCAAATCGAAGCCTAAAAAGAGAGTTGTGGGATTTGTACATTAAAGGGAATTACTAATGCTTTCCCCTAAGTTGGGGAGGACTTAAGAAGAGGAGAATTGCTCTACTGATAGCGATATGAACTCAGCAAAGACTTCTCTTTTTAAAAAGTAGTATGGTGGGTTTTCTGGAACAGGTGGAACTTCCACAGTTGTTTGGAAGATCAGATATAAAATGGGAGAGAGAGCTTTGGAGGAAAAAATTTAAAGAAACAGGAGTTTCATAAAATAGACCATAAATAAGTGGAAATGATCTTAGAAGCAGAGAAAGTGATAGGTGATTAGGAGGAGCTATATTAGGTTGAGGATGCCATATAAAGAATTTTAAAGGTAATTGATGAGAATCTTAGTCTTTACTCACTATGAGATTGAAAGTTTAAGATCAAAAGATGTTAATTTGGTAAAAATGAGGGGTGGAATCTTCAGTGATGGAAAAGATAATTTGAAATAGGGTGCTTTGGAAGGTAGTTTCTGGAAAGCATTGTATCAGAAAGAAGATGTGTAGACTACAATTCTGTGGATAAAGAAGCTAGAGCTAACTGTTTTTAATAAGGACTGTGTATCTACCAGAAATATTTAAATATTATCAAGAAACAATAAAGAACTTTAAAGTGAACCTAAGTTTCTTCTAGCCTGTTTCCATTAGACTATCACTGAGTGTCATGATAATGCAGTGGGCTCCCATTTTGAAGAAGCTACTGTATGTACCAGACACACATTCACTGTCTATACAGAAACCCTATAAAGTGATTATTATCAGGCCTATTACAAGTGAGATAATGGAGACAGAAAATATTAAATAAGTCACCCAGTTCACACAACTAATATGTGATAGTTCTGTGATTCAAGCTTAGGTCTGTCTGATTCTAGAGGTCATTTTTGTTTGTTTGTTTGCTTGCTTGCTTTCCTAACATTGCTTCCTTGCACACGGAGGAGGCATATTAAAAAAAAAAAAAAAAAAAAAAACAAAACAGTGACTGGTTCTCTTGGGAATATTTAGTTTGAATTAGCAGGGAAATGGCCATCTGGAGATATTGCTTAGACAGTATACCTGCTGGGCTTGTTCTCTGCATACCTGTATAAGGTGGTGTTAAGTACTACAATCTCTATTTGAGCAATGGACATAAGTGACTTGATTATGATAATAATAATAACAAAATAAAGTATAAATGCTATATGAATTGAATTGCTTTATACTAACTATAATTTCTTTTCTTATTTGGCTTGGCATGGGCCTAGGATGGACCCAATGTCAGCATATTGGGCATATAGTCCCAGTGAACAGCTATTCACAGAATCCTGTGCTGGCTCAGTCACAAACTCCAAACAGATTGCTGTCCACCTGTCTACAGGAGGCATTTCTTTTATTCCTTTTTGAAATGTCATCTTTTAAGTAATGGCTGATTAAGTATTGCTGCTGAATTCTGTCCTTATATATGAGATAAGTGGCCATTAGAAAAAAGCAGCTTAGGGTAAAATTTTTCAACATTTTACTATTACTATTACCATTATTATTTTGTATAATCTTGAATTGGACATCTAGAATAAGTACCTGATAATTTTCCACCAATGACCCAAAGCTAAACACAAATATATAAGCTGGAGTTTTTCAGGTTAATCTAATCCCTTTATCAGTAAAGGATGTTTGAATGTTCTAACTAATGATAATTTTCAGATGTCAAAAATTAAAGGAAAATACACTGAAGTGAAAAGAAGTTAAAAGTAAAAGTTCGCTGTAGTAGCAGAATTGGTTAAGTATCAAGACATTAATGTCAAGATGGGAGCTGGGACTAAGTAAGAAGTGAGATCTTCTTCAGAGTGGAGTTGCTAGAACAAGGTTCCATACTTTGTTAGGAGTCAGCAAAGACTTGTCACTGTGAGAGCTGGATCTGGAATAATTCTCCCTGTCCAAAGATACAGAAGAGAACTAGTGGCTCTAATAACACCTGAGACTAGGAATATACCAATACCTGCACAAATTCTCAATCTCTTACTTTCAAATTAAGAAAAAAATACTTGAAAAATGAAGAGATATTGGGCTCAGTATTACCACATTTTGACATTGTTCATTCAAGTGTATGTAAGAAACTACATTCAAGACCTATGATTATCATGTATCTCTAGGAAAAACAATCATGAGGCTACCTCATAGGGGATATCTTCAACCTAGAGCTTCTTTCAGGTGATAGGTTCTATTTAAGATTAATTAAAAAATTTAAAATGTATAAACTCGCGCTATCATTTCATGTCATTAAATATATTGTGGGAGTCCAGTATATAGGTGGATTATACTTGAGAAAGCACTGATTGTAGAACAGTCTAAAAGGGGTTTTAAATTAGTATGCTTAAATTTTCAAACAAGTTATTCATTAGGTAAGAGCAGAATCTCTTAAGAAAAGAACAGGCATATTAGGTCAAAAACAAAACTCTTGCCATGAAAGAGTTAAGTTCTAGGTTAGACAAAGTAGAAGGAATGTTAAGTAATTGGAAGATAGATCAAAATAAATCACCAAGGATTAATCCCAGGTTAGTAACATATGAAATATTTGAAAAATAGAATGTTATGAGATATGGGACATTGAATAAATTGTAGAATACCTCTAATAGCAATCTCATGAAAGAACAGAAAAATTAAGGAGCAATATTGCTTGAATTGAGTCTGAAAATGTTTCTAGAACCTAAAACATAAATCATATCTTAAATAATCTCATTCAATCAAAAATACCAAGAATAAAAACATTTAGAAATTTAGACACATTATGATGCAACTGAAACAATGGAAGACAAAGGGAAGAAGTCTCAAAACACTGTAGTAAAAGCAGATTGCCTACAAAGGAAAAATGGTCAGGCTGATTAAAGACCTCCAGTAGCAGTTCACTTCAGTCCAGTCACTCAGTCGTGTCCAACTCTTTGCGACCCCATGAACCGCAGCACGCCAGGCCTCCCTATCCATCAGCAACTCCCAGAGTCAACCCAAACCCATGTCCATCGAGTCGATGATGCCATCCAACCATCTCATCCTCTGTCATCCCCTTCTCTTCCCACATTCCATCTTTCCCAGCACCAGAGCCTTTTCAAATGAGTCAGCTCTTCGCATCAGGTGGCCAAAGTATTGGAGTTTCAGCTTCAACATCAGTCCTTCCAATGAACACCCAGGATTGATCTCCTTTAGGATGTAGATCCCAGGAAATAATGGAATAACTGTTTTAAAGTTTTGAGAAATGATAATTGTCAGCTACCTAGAAACCAACTCAGGCAAAACATTATTCAAAATGAAAGCAAAATAAAAAGAAATTATCACACTATTAAAGACTGCAAGGGTGTAACACTCATACACCTCACTGATACATCTNAGGATGTAGATCCCAGGAAATAATGGAATAACTGTTTTAAAGTTTTGAGAAATGATAATTGTCAGCTACCTAGAAACCAACTCAGGCAAAACATTATTCAAAATGAAAGCAAAATAAAAAGAAATTATCACACTATTAAAGACTGCAAGGGTGTAACACTCATACACCTCACTGATACATCTCCTGAGTGGGAAGTGTTTTTCATTAAGGTAAAAGTTAAACCTAGAAGGAAGGAGTGAAATACAAGAAACTATGAACAAAGCCATTAGCAAACACCTTAGTAATTATAAATAAACTTTGAATTAAAAACAACATCTAAACTGGGAATTAAAAATAAGAGAGAACTGTTTAATACAATGTTACTAAAGAAGATAAAGGAATGAGTAGACGTTAGTTAAAGCAATCTAAGGTCCTTGGGTTGTTTTGGGAAAGTCATTTTAGGCTTTATACCACACACCAGACAGCTACACAAACATACCTTGGAGCTATTGCAGGTTCAGTTCAGAGCACCACAATAAAGTTAATATAAAAATAAATCAAATCACACAAATTTTTGTTTTCCCAGTGCATAGAAATTGTGTTGATGTTATCCTGCTATCCTGTAATCTATTAAGTGTGCAATAACATAATGTTCAATAACATTATTCAGCAATACGTGAACCGTGAACTTCCTCATGTTCAAGCTGGTTTTAGAAAAGGCAGAGGAACCAGAGATCAAATTGCCAACA
>SJYA01000086.1:422514-486793 GCA_006410615.1 Neotragus moschatus | reverse complement strand
AAAAAAAAAAAAAAAGAGCATATCTTAATTAAAAAAAAAAAAACCTCTTGTTAAAAATTGCTGAGCCATCATCTGAGCCTTCAGCAGTCATAATCCTTTTGCAATAGTCACATGAAAGGTAACTGATCACAGACCATCATAACTAATAAAGCAGTGAAAAAGTTTGAAATATTGCAAGAATTACCAAAATGTGATATAGAGAAATGAAGTGAGAAAACAATTTTGGAACAAATGTTACTAATAGATCTGCTCAATGCAGGGTTACCACAAATCTTTAATTTATTAAAAAATATAGTAAAATGAAGTGCACTAAGTCAGGTATGCCTACAATAGTCTATTCTTAAGGAAAGGGCAGCAGCAAAAATTCATGGCCATTTTATCTCTGAGGAAGAAGCCAAAGAAACAAACAAAACCCTTCTGGACTTCCCTGGTGTTCCAGTGGTTAAAATCTGCTTTGCCATCCAGGAGATGCAGGTGTGATTCCTGGTCAGGAAAAGAAGACCTCACATGCCATGGAGCAGCTAAGTGCTACAACAACTGAGCCCATGCACTCAGGACCCTGTGTGCTGCACCTGGAGAAACCACTTGCTGCAACTACTGAAGTCCATGGACCACAGCTAGAGAGGGTCCATGTTCTGCAGCCAAGACCCAATACAGCCAAATAAATAAATAAAAATTTAAAAAATCCACCAAAACCCTTCTGCATTTTGTGCNACAACAACTGAGCCCATGCACTCAGGACCCTGTGTGCTGCACCTGGAGAAACCACTTGCTGCAACTACTGAAGTCCATGGACCACAGCTAGAGAGGGTCCATGTTCTGCAGCCAAGACCCAATACAGCCAAATAAATAAATAAAAATTTAAAAAATCCACCAAAACCCTTCTGCATTTTGTGCTTCTCACCAAGTTTAAATCATTGGCCATCTACAATTAAGGGAAAAGCAGGAGGGCTGAGATCCATCCTCCTAATACCAATGAGAAAGGATACAAGTCCTATCTGAGCAAAAACGGAGGATCTGAATGAAAAAAGAACTGCATTCCAGATCTTACATTAAAATCAAGGCATGTCAATCTGTTATTAGGAGAGTTTACCCTCAGTGATGTAGTGTAAATAACTAAAATAACAAAGTCAAAATTCAGACCAGCTATAGGCTAGATTTATCCATAAACTCTCCAAAAGTAAAAGTGGCCTTTGTCTAAGTGTAAACACATTATTTATCTCACTCTCTACTCTGTTATGCACAGTTTTGGGCATGTGATGAAATATTATAGGGAAATAGAAACATGAAAATAGAATTTACCATTAAGAGATAATATAGTCGATAGAAACAAACACAGAGATAACTAGAATATTAGAAATATCAAAAAAAGACTTCAATACCATGATATGTATGTTAAAGAATTTAAAGGGAAAGATCAGCAACATACATGAAAAAATGAAAATCTTAGATGAAACCTATAAAAAGACCAAAAGAGAAAATCTGAAGTGGAAAATACATCAAAAAATTAATTTTATTTTCTTATCAGCAGACTGGACACAAGAGAGAATAGAATCAGTAAACATGAAGATAGATCATAGCAATTATCCAAATAAAAACACACAGAAAATAAAGAATTGAAAAATATATAGAACAAAACATTCTAATCATTGTGTAACCATGAAACAGTAAAATTCCGGAGAGAAAAGAGAGAATAAGACTGAAGAAATATTTGAAATGATAATGGTGAAGAATTTTAAAAAAATTTTTTAAGTTAATTAGAAACACACAATTCTCAGAACCAAGAAACCTAGGATCAAATTAAATAAAAAATGATAGATAAATCAGTTCAGTTCAGTTGCTCAGTCATGTCTGACTCTTTGCAGCCCCAAGGACCACAGCATGCCAGGCCTCCCTGTCCATCACCAATTCTGGGAGTTCATCCAAACTCATGTCCATCGACTCGGTGATGCCATCACACAATCTCATCCTCTGTCGTCCCCTTCTCCTCCTGCCCCCAATCCCTCCCAGCATCAAGGTTTTTTAAAATGACTCAGCTCTTTGCATCAGGTGGCCAAAGTACTGGAGTTTCACCTTTAACATCAGTCTTTCCAATGAACAGTCAGGACTGATCTGCTTTAGGATGGACTGGTTGGATCTCCTTGCAGTCCAAGGGACTCTCAAGAGTCTATTCCAACACCACAGTTCAAAAGCATCAGTTCTTCGCTGCTCAACTTTCTTTTTAGTCCAGCTCTCACATCCATACATGACTACTGGAAAAACTATAGCCTGGACTAGATGGACCTTTGTTGGCAAAGTAATGTCTCTGCCTTTTAATATGCTGTCTAGGTTGGTTATAACTTTCATTCCCAGGAGTAAGCGTCTTTTAATTTCATGGCTGCAGTCACCATCTGCAGTGATTTTGGATCCCAAGAAAATAAAGTCTGGCACTGTTTCCCCATCTATTGGCAATGAACAGATGGGACTGGATGCCATGATCTTCGTTTTCTAAATGTTGAGCTTTAAGCCAACTTTTTCACTCTCCTCTTTCACTTTCATCAAGAGCCTCTTTAGTTCCTCTTCACTTTCTGCCATAAGGGTGGTGTCATCTGCATATCTGAGGTTATTGATATTTCTCCCAGCAGTCTTGATTCCAGCAATCTTGTGCTTCATCCAGCCCAGCATTTCTCATGATGTACTCTGCATATGAGTTAAATAACTAGGATGACAATATACAACCTTGACGCACTCCTTTTCCTGATTTGGAACCAGTCAGTTATTCTATGTCCAGTTCTAACTGTTGCTTCCTGACCTGCATACAGATTTCTCAAGAGGCAGGTCAGGTGGTCTGGTATTCCCATCTCTCTCAGAACTTTCCAATTTATTGTGATCCACACAGTCAAAGGCTTTGGCATAGTCAATCAAGCAAAAGTAAGTGTTTTTCTGGAACTCTCTTGCTTTTTCCATGATCCAGCAGATAGTGGCAATTTGATCTCTGGTTCCTCTGCCTTTTCTAAAACCAGCTTGACCATCTGGAAGTTCACAATTCATGAACTGCTGAAGCCTGGCTTGGAGAATTTTGAGCATTACTTTGCTAGAGAGTGAGATGAGTGTAATTGTGTGGTAGTTTGAGTATTCTTTGGCATTGCCTTTCTTAGGGATTGGCATGAAAATTGACCTTTTCCAGTCCTGTGGCCACTGCTGAGTTTTCCAAATTTGCTGGCATAATGAGTGCAGCACTTTCACAGCATCATCTTTTAGGATTTGAAAGAGCTCATCTGGAATTCCATCACCTCCACTAGCTTTGTTCATAGTGATGCTTCCTAAGGCCCACTTGACTTCACATTCCAAGATGTCTGGCACTAAGTGAGTGATCACACCATTGTGATTATCTGGGTCGTGAAGATCTTTTTTGTACAGTACTTCTGTGTATTTTTGTCACCTCTTCTTAATATCTTCTGCTTCTGTTAGTTCCTTACCATTTCTGTCCTTTATTGTGCCCATCTTTGCATGAAATGTTCCCTTGGTATCTCTAATTTTCTTGAAGAGATCTGTAGTCTTTCCGATTCTTTTATTTTCCTCTATTTCTTTTCACTGATCACTGAGGAAGGCTTTCTTATCTCTCCTTGCTATTGTTTGGAACTCAGCATTCAAATGGGTATATCTTTCCTGTTCTCCTTTGCTTTTTGCTTCTCTTCTGTCACAGCTATTTGTAAGACGCCCTCAGAATCCATTTTGCTTTTTTTGCATTTCCTTTTCTTGGGGATGGCCTGGATCCCTGTCTCCGTACAATGTCATGAACCTCCATCCATAGTTGTATCAGGCACTGTGTGACAAATATATTTAAGGGATCAGATCTAGTCCCTTAAATATATTTGTCTTTTCCACTGTATAGTCATAAGAGATTTGATTTATGTCAGACCTGAATGGTCTAGTGGTTTTCCCAAAGTTCTTCAATGTAAGCCTGAATTTGGCAATAAGGAGCTCATGATCTGAGCCACAGTCAGCTCCTGGTCTTGTTTTTTGACTCTATAGACCTTCTCTATCTTTGGCTGCAAAGAATACAATCAGTCTGATTTCGGTGTTGGCCATCTGGTGATGTCCTTGTGTAGAGTCTTCTCTTGTATTTTTGGAAGAAGGTGTTTGCTATGACCAGTGCATTCTCTTGGCAGAAATCTATTAGCCTTTGCCCTGCTTCATTCTGTACTCCAAGGCCAAATTTGCCTGTTACTCCAGGTGTTTCTTGACTTCCTACTTTTGCATTTCTTTCCCATATATACATAATGATATATATTATATATATATACACACATGCACATACATATGTATATCCAAATATCCAATGCCTCATATAGTATATGCACTCAATAAGAATTAGCCATTAATATTATCACTATTACTGTTATTATTAATTCATTGTCCTCTGAGAAGGAAAAATAATAGCACATGGTTTTTCCTGTATCTTGGACTTTGGAGAATAAATGAAACTATATTTATGTCATTTGGATTTTACGGAGAGACTATGTAAAAATACTAATAGTTTGTTTTATCCTAGCAAACCTTTATCTCAATATTTCTTTTATATTTTGAATCCCAATGAAGTCTTGTGGTTCTCACATACTCTTTTGTTATTACTGACAGGAAAACTTCTATTTTGCTTATTTATTTTTGGCTGCACCATATAACATTACAATCCTAGTTCCCCAACCAGAGACCTGAACCTGTTTCTGGGGCAGTGGAAGTGCAGAGTCTTAACCACTGGACTGGCATGAAGTCTCATAAAAAATCTTTCATTTTTTAAAATTCATTGAGTACCAGTCATATATAAATGCCACCAAGGAAAACAGTAATAACAATAAACTAATGAAACTGATTCCATGTCATTGCCTTATCTTTACTTATCTTTTTTCTACTTGATAAGTAGTTCATGAATATGTATTATAAGATTTCAAACAACACAGATAAATTAGAAGCTCCCTTGACCATAAGTCCCAAGCCTAGTTTTCTCCTCAGAAAAAACAACTGTCATCATTTTCGGACTGGTTTTTTATTTCATATAGTCTAATTGTTTGTTAAGAGAATAAATAAAATAGGTTATGACAATATGAGTAATATCTTTCAGCTTTTCCACTATATGTACTACCTGAAAATTAGTAAATATTAATATATTCAATAAATATCTGTTTAATATGTTCTATATTGGCTTCCTAGTGGCTCAGATGGTAAAGAATCTGCCTGCAATGCAGGAGACCCGAGTTTGATCCCTCTGTTGGGAAGATTCCCTGGAGAAGGGAATGGCAGACCACTCCAGTAGTCTTGTCTGGAGAATTCTAGGGATGGAGGAGCCTGGAAGGCTACAGTCCATGGGGTTGCAATATTACTACAATAAGTGTAAGAAGCATGCAGACTCTCTCCTAGAGCCTGACACTGTTCTTGATTATGACATTCTCCTTGCAGCTTGAGACTGAATAGTCTCCTGTCTCCTCTATATTCCTCTCTACTAGAAAGTAAATTTTAAAATGTTATGAATTTATTATTTTTTTTATTTTTCATCATGGGATTTTATTTTTATTTGGGTATCTCTCATATCCTAGAGCCTTGGATATTAAAAGTATTAAAATTTAATGAGTTGAATGAGGTTTTTTTTTTAATATTCTTACTTTTTAGAGATCCCATCTCTCACTACCTTTCATTAGTGCTCAAGCTTTCTTAGCTATTTTAACTTCCTGAGTATCTGAATTGCCTCTTTTAAAAGATCTGATATATTTGTGCATTTTTTCCAACTTTGTACTTTGATTGAAGAGGAAGGAGAAGAGAAAAATTCACAAGTAACTTGTATTTTGCTATTTTGACAACTCTACTAGTAAAGAAATGTATTGCTGATAAGATTTAGGCAGGAGAGAAAGGGAGAAGGGAAAGGAGGGGAGTGATAGAAGCAGAGAAGACAGGGAAAGGGAAGAGAGGAGAGAGGCAGAGAAAATCTGAAGAAGGCCTTTGCATCTTCCCAGTCCCCCAGAGCAAGTAGCTGTTGGCAGCATTTTCTGCCTGGAGGCATTGCTTTGTAATATAAACCTCAGAATGGTTCTACTCAGCTAGAATCAAGGCTCGGGGCAGGAGAACTCAGAAAGAACCCCAAGGGGTGTGGCAAGGCAGCCATGCCTCCAGCAGGAGGGTTGCAGGCTCAGGTGTATCAGCGAGGGCTCCCTTTTCCCTTTCCTGGTGATTCACATAAGCACCCACAGACAGAGTAAGGGGCCTTTCATCAGAGAAGGTTCAGGTGATTTTTCATCATCTGAAGCTGAGATGCAGCCAAGTGAGCCTGACCTCATTCCATCTGTTTGGTTACTTGGCTATAAAGAACTCTAGTCTATCACAGCTGAGATCTGAATGAAAATTGCTATGTTAGAAAACACTCGCCCTGCCCATTAAAAGAAAAAGACTCAGCCCATTGACTGCTCTGGTGGAGCTATACTGAGCCTTTCCCCACGTAAACTGTGATGCTTGATGTAGGAAATGCTGGAGAAAGAAGGGAGATAGCTCAAAAAGTGAAACAAAGGGAGTAACTATTTCATTTTCAGAATGCTCAGGAGCTATATACCTTCTCCTATAGTAATTCTACTTTGGTAAACAAGTAAAGGAATGTACCTTTTCCAAATTGTATTTTTCATGCTTTTAGTCCCTTGAGATACATAAGTGGTTGGAAAGAGTGGATAAGGCAAAAGGCAAGTACTTCTTCTGATGTCTTGCCTCTGTAGTGTACTAAACATGCTCTAGTAAGAATAATTCAGCCCTTTAGTATACCAAAAAAGAATAATGTTTTAGGGTGAAACCTAAACTGAAACTTCAGCTAATTGGGTGCTAGGTTCGTGACAGTGTACAGGAGACAGGGATCAGGACCATCCCCATGGAAAAGAAATGCAAAAAGGCAAAATGGCTGTCTGGNGGGAGGGATTGGGGGCAGGAGGAGAAGGGGACGACAGAGAATGAGATGGCTGGATGGCATCACTGACTCGATGGGCGTGAGTCTGAGTGAACTCCGGGAGTTGGTGATGGACAGGGAGGCCTGGCGTGCTGCGATTCATCGGGTCACAAAGAGTCGGACATGACTGAGCGACTGAACTGAACTGAAATGAGCTATGTTCTCGTTTGGACGTAGAAAATTTAATCTCCAGACACCACTGCAGTTGTCTTTATGTTTAAGCTCATGTCCGCTTTTTATTTTTTAATTTTTATTTTATATTGGGACATTGTTGATTAACAATGTTGCATTAGTTTCAGGTGTACAGCAGTGTAACTCTGTTATATATGTATATATATACATGTTTCGATTCTTTCTCAAATTCTTTTCCCATTTAGATTATGACGTGGGGTGCATATTCTTAACTAGATGAGGAACATGTCATAACCCTTTATATGTTATATGTCATTTGCCAAAGTGTCGGGGACAGACTAGACATAGAGCCAGTGTTTATTTGAAATTCTAGAAATAAAACAAAGCCCTTTTTGCTAATTTATGAACACTGTTCATCTGTGTTTAGTCCATTTCTGAGTGGCTAAGGGGCTGAACACTTCTATGTGTCTCAGAGACATAGAAGTCATTGATCTTTAGTCATCTTTATCAGGCTTCTTTATCTTTTATGTCCAGTGATACAAATTGGGTTCATGCTTTTTCTATTGCTTCAGTGTTCTGAAGCTGACTACAGTATCTAAAACACTGATTTTAGCTCTCACACTAAGTTTCCTGTTTTGACTTTTATATACCATACTCTACGAGGTAAAATTCTAAGTATCCTAATGTAACCAATACACTTGGAATAAAGGCAGTTACACAAAATGGTTATTTTTTGTGAATTGGGTACTAAATTTTTGGTAGAAAATTTAAATTGAAAATTAACTTCAAAGAGTGTTGAAAGCAAAAGGGACTTAGGGATCATCAAGCTCAGTAATTATAAACTTTTCCTACCCAGGTTTTAAATCACACTAGCCCTTCAGTTGACTCTGATATTCAAACTTAGTAGATAAAAGAGCTGTACTAGAAAGCACAGCGGAAAGGTCTGGGAGCCCTACTGTGTTGGCTCACCTCACATTTCACACCTCAAGGTGCTCCACAAGCCACCTCAGGATCACTGATTCTAGTTTGAAAGACACTGCTCCACCCCCACCCCCACTCCATTTTACAGAAGAAGGAAGCTATAATCAAAGACCCAGCTTTGGAAGAATTGAAACTAGAACCCAGACCTTCCTCATTTCACTTCCAAAATGGAGCTGCCTTCATTCCTTTTCTGATTTTAAAAGTAAAACGTATTCACTATAGGTAATTCAGCAGACTCTGACTATTCTAACTCCCAGTACACTGTTGGTCCCAGTGTAACCATGTCATACCATTACAGTTTCACTGGAATAAAAGCTCTTCATTCTCTTGGTTTTGCCCCAAGCAAACACCTGGCACAGGAAAGTGTAGGTATATTACATGCACACGATATGCCCTTTTCCTCGAAACTAATTCAGTTTGCCAAGTCAAGTCAATTTTATTTCATTCATGGTATATATGTATATGCATATGTCTATGTGTGTGTTATGTGTTCGTGCATGTTCAAACCATAGTCATAGTCATTTATTAAGTATTTTTAGAGTGAATATATCAATAGCAAAGAATATATCAAAATAGTTTAGGTAGAAAGAAGAAGGGAAAGCTCATGTAACTGGAAAACATCAATTCAGTTCAGTCGCTCAGTCATCTCTGACTCTTTGCGACCCCATGGACTGCAACACACCAGGCCTCCCTGTCCATCACCAACTCCCTGAGTTTACTCAGAATCATGTCCATTGAGTTGGTGATGCCATCCAACTNGTAGAAAGAAGAAGGGAAAGCTCATGTAACTGGAAAACATCAATTCAGTTCAGTCGCTCAGTCATCTCTGACTCTTTGCGACCCCATGGACTGCAACACACCAGGCCTCCCTGTCCATCACCAACTCCCTGAGTTTACTCAGAATCATGTCCATTGAGTTGGTGATGCCATCCAACTATCTCATCCTCTGTTGTCCCATTCTCCTCCTGCCTTCAATCTTTCCCAGCATCAGGGTCTTTTCCAATGAGTCAAT
This sequence comes from Neotragus moschatus, assembly GCA_006410615.1. Classification (NCBI taxonomy): domain Eukaryota; kingdom Metazoa; phylum Chordata; class Mammalia; order Artiodactyla; family Bovidae; genus Neotragus; species Neotragus moschatus. The sequence continues at coordinate 477,710 of SJYA01000086.1, read as the reverse complement.
TCTTCACATCAGATGGCCAAAGTATTGGAGTTTCAGCTTCAGCATCAGTCCTTCCAATGAGTATTCAGGACTGATCTCATTTAAGATGGAGTCATTAGGAGTCTCATTTAGGACTCCTTGCAGTCCAAGGGACTCTCAAGAGTCTTCTCCAACACCACAGTTCAAAAGCATCAGATCTTTGATGCTCAGCTCTCTTTATAGTCCAACTCTCACATCCATACATGACTACTGGAAAAACCATAGCTTTGACTAGATGGACTTTTGTTGGCAAAGAAATGTCTCTGCTTTTTAATATGCTGTCTAGGTTAGTCATAACTTTTCACCAAGAATTAAGCATCTTTTAATTTCATGGCTTCAGTCACCATCTATGGTGATTTTGGAGCCCCAAAAATAAAATCTGCCACTGTTTTCACTCTTTACTCATCTGTTTGTCACAAAGTGATGGGACAAGATGCCATGATCTTTGTTTTCTGAATGTTGAGCTTTAAGCCAACGTTTTCACTCTCCTCTTTTACTTTCATCAAGAGCCTCTTTATTTCTTCTTTGCTTTCTGCCAAAAGGAAGAAAGCATATGTGTCACCTGCATATCTGAGGTTATTGATATTTCTCCCAGCAATCTTGATTCCAGCTTGTGCTTCATCCAGCCCAGCATTTCTCATGATGTACTCTGCATATAAGTTAAATAAGTAGGGTGACAATATATAGCTTTGATGTACTCCTTTCCCAATTTGGAACCAGTCTGTTGTTCCATGTCCAGTTCTAACTGTTGCTTCTTGATCTGCGTATAGGTTTCTCAAGAGGCAGGTCAGGTGGTCTGCTATTCCCATCTCTTGAAGAATTTTCCACAGTATATTGTGATCCACACAGTCAAAGGCTTTGGCATAGTCAATCAATAGCAGAAATAGATGTTTTTCTGGAACAATCTTCCTTTTTTGATGATCCAACAGATATTGGCAAATTGATCTCTGGTTCCTCTGCCTTTTCGAAAACCAGATTGAACTTCTGGAAGTTCACAGTTCACGTATTGCTGAAGCCTGGCTTGGAGAATTTTAAGCATTACCCTACTAGCATGTGAGATGAGTGCAATAGTGCGGTAGTTTGAGCATTCTTTGGCATTGCCTTTCTTAGAGATTGGAATGAAAACTGACCTTTTTCAGTCCTGTGGCCACTGCTGAGTTTTCCAAATTTGCTAGCATATTGAGTGCAGCACTTTCACGGCATCATCTTTTAGGATTTGGAATAGCTCAACTGGAATTCCATCGCCTCCACTAACTTTGTTCATAGTGATGCTTCCTAAGGCCCACTTGACTTCACATTCCAGGATGTCTGCCTCTAGGTGAGTGATCACACCATCTTGATTATCACGGTCATGAAGATCTTTTCTGGATAGTTGTTTTGTGTATTCTTGCCACATCTTCTTAATATCTTCTGCTTCTGTTAGTTCCATACCATTTCTGTCCTTTATTGTGCCCATCTTTGCATGAAATGTTTCCTTGGTATCTCTAACTCTCTTGAAGAGATCTCTAGTTGTTGCCATTCTATTGTTTTCCTCTATTCCTTTCCACTGATCACTGAGGAAGGCTTTCTTATCTCTCCTTGCTATTCTTTGAAACTCTGTGTTCACATAGGTATATCTTTCCTTTTCTCCTTTGCTTTTCACTTCTTTTCTTTTCACAGCTATTTGTAAGAGCTCCTCAGACAGCCATTTTGCTTTTTTGCATTTATTTTTCTTTGGGATGGTCTTGATCCCTGTCTCCTGTACAGTGTCATGAAACTCTCTCCATTGTTCATCAGGCACTCTGTCTATCAGATCTAATCACTTGAATCTATTTGTCACTTCCACTATATAATCAAAAGGGATTTGATTTAGGTCATACCTGAATGGTCTAGTGGCTTTTCCCTACTTTCTCTAATTTAAACCTGAATTTGGCAATAAGGAGTTCATGATCTGAGCCACAGTCCGCTCCTGGTCTTGTTTTTGCTGACTGTATAGAGCTTCTTCATCTTTGACTGCAAAGAATATAATCAGTCTAATATCGGTATTGACTGTCTGGTGATGTCCATGTGTAGAATCTTCTCTTGTATTGTTGGAAGACATGGGGTGGTTTAATTTTAGGCATTTTTATAATTAACTCTGCTTATAAATTTAGGCACTGTTGGATCCAGAAGTTCAAATGATGTCTTAAGAACTCCATTTCCTTCTCTTGCCTATGATTTCTCCCATGTTCACCTTACTCTCAGTCAGGAATCTTACATCTTCATAGCTCTGTTTTACTATGCATCCCTGTATATTACACATCAGGTTGTTTATCTGCTGTTCACTTAATAAATGCCATATTTGGCTACTGCTCAGTGTGTAATTGGAGAAGGCAATGGCACCCCACTCCAGTACTCTTGCCTGGAAATTCCCATGGACAGAGGAGCCTGGTAGGCTACAGTCCATGGGATCGTGAACAGTCGGATACAACTAAGCAACTTCACTTTCACGTTTCACTCTCCTGCATTGGAGAAGGAAAGGGCAACCCACTCCAGTGTTCTTGCCTGGAGAATCCCAGGGACGGGGGAGCCTGGTGGGCTGCCATCCATGGGGTCGCACAGAGTTGGACACGATTAAGTGACTTAGCAGCAGCAGCAGCAGTATGTAATAGATACTAAAGATCTGTTTACTGAATCTGCAAATCCATGAGTAAAACTATTCAGGGGATGGAGAATCTAGATACCTAATGCCTTGGTGAGGATTTGTTTCTTGGTTACCTTTCTTCCAATAGCAGAAAAGTAAGGTCTGTTGTAACCACTTGAGTTTTCTGGCAGATGAGGAAGACATCAACAGAGCATAGAAAATACAGAGAGTGGAGACAATGGCAGCTGAAATTATGTTTTATAGAGTTGACTTTCTAAACTTTAAGGTGACTTTGTTATTAAAAACTAGTTTTTACATGCAGAGTTTATCAGAACCTGTCTTCTCTGAAGAAAGTTTGTATAGCAGAGAGAAGGTTGTACTCTCTGCTTTCTAATAATAATAGGTATGGTTATGATATATCTCAGTTAGGTCATTTCTTCTGTTGGAATCATATTTTTAGTTATAGGTCATGTTCCTCCATAAACTTCTTAGCTCTGTGCCAGATTTCACTTTATCCCAAATAAGTTGACCATGTATATTTGATCATGGAAGAAAATGGACAGGAAAGTAGATGATCCAATTTTATCCATCCACAATATGAGAAAGACACAGTCTAATGACTGTCATTTAGTCAAACATCTTTGTATTAATATATAAAACATTATAGTGTTATTAGATGAAAATTCTATCCTCTAGTTTATATTCTTTCTTGTGGCAAGTATCCATCCCAGGTGAAAATAAATAAATAAAATTAATATAATGAGGATGGAAAGCTAATATCTTTCTTTGTGATCATAGAATAAGAAATATTATCTGCTAAATGGCAAGCCCCCAGGCTTAATATAAATGCTACTTCACTCATTCTATCAAATCAAAAAATCTGTACAGGAAAAAAAGAAACATAAAACAGGATTCCTTTTCCATCTTTTGCTTAGTTATAATGTTAGATGTACTCTTACAGCAAACACTTTGAAAATAGTGATGAAGTAAAAACAGGCAGAATTTCAGAACCTACTGGAATTTGCAACCTTAGCTTGAAAAATCCTCTTTTGACATGTAGACTAAGCAGATTTGCTATATAAGTGATTTTAAAAAGGAAGCATATGGAATGTACTGTCACTTTTATCCAATCACGCCTTACTCCTTCCACACACGTTTGAAGAATGACAAATATGACTGATCCTGAAATAAGTCCAAGAGTGAGCCAGGATGAGAAACGTGGTCTGCTGTGAGTTCCAAAGAGCCCCATTTCTCTCCTTTAGTCTACTTGTGAGCTGAAGGCACTGTCAAATGCAGTCATTTACATTTTTAAAAAAAAATGAGAGGTATATTGTTATATTCCCAAGGTTGAAATCCCTTTGACTTCTAGAGAACATTTGTCCCCACCCTTCTAAATAGGCTCCTCAAATTATCATATTCATCTCTAACCATTCAGCTGTCAAACAAGGTAAGTAAACACACAATTGTGTGTGTTCTCTTATAGCATTGTTCACAATTCATTATATTTGTTTTCAGGTTATGCTCCTCCACTCTTGGCTTTAAGCCACATGTGATGATCACTGTACCCCCAGTGTTGCACCGTGCATGATGAACTGTATATGATCAGTGAATGAACAGTAACATCCATTAATTTTAACTTTATTCACAGGACTTTCACACACACTACCTCTTTTCATCCCACAACATCTCCATAGCATGCCCAGAGCTAATATTTTTTAATACTTAGGTGACACAAAGGAAAATTGGGGCATGGTAATGTTCTTTAGTCCTAATGTTCACTGGTCCTGCTGCTGCTGCTGCTGCTAAGTCGCTTCAGTCGTGTCTGACTCTGTGCGACCCCATAGGCAGTAGCCCATCAGGCTCCATCATGCCTGGGATTCTCCAGGCAAGAACACTGGAGCGGGTTGCCATTTCCTTCTCCAATGCATGAAAGTGAAAAGTGAAAGTGAGTCCTAATCATCAGCAGATCAGGGGCAATCATGGTATTTATCTACATCCCAGGTCACGAATCTTTGCACTACACCCTTATATTGTCAAATATGTTTTCATATTCTGGAGCATTGAAAATGGAATACGGAATAAGAAAAAAATAACTAAACCTGTCAAAGCTTCAGGCTCTAGAAAAGAGTAGCCTAAACAGAGGTCACTACTGTTCTGTGATCTTGGAACTGGACATTACCACATGGCAGTAGATGTGACTATAAATATCAGGCTCTTTGTTGCCAATTTTTCAGGCAAAGGCAGAGAAATGATCTTAGTTTTCCAAATACTTAATCTATTTTTTTGCAAAAATTATGTTTCCACTTTTTCCATATCACTGTGTGGTTGTAGTTTTTGGTATTCTTGTTAAATCTTTGTGCAGTGTTGATCAGAAGTGTTATTGCAAAGTGGTTTGATCATATAGGTGGTAGAGCAAAGTTCCAAATGAAGCCCTTTCTTCCCAGACTACTTTGATCTGCCAATGAGAAACTATGAACAGGGTCAGTTTCACTGGCTGAAATGTAGGACAGGTCTTTGGGAGTTTATGCTTGGAGCATCACACATTTCACCCTCTCTTTTTATACTTTATACTGTGAGACTGGCACATAGAAGGGGAAAATGTGCAAATAGTGACAGATTTTATTTTCTTGGGCTCCAAAATAACTGTGGACAGTGACTGCAGCAATGAAATTAAAAGACACTTGCTCCTAGGAAGGAAAACTATCACAAACCTAGACAGCATATTAAAAAACAGAGACATCACTTTGCCTACAAATGTCCATATAGTCAACACTATAGTTTTTCCAGTAGTCATGTACAGATATGAGAGTTGGACTGTACGAAGGCCAAATGCCCACGAATTGATGCGTTTGAATTGTGGTGCTAGAGAAGACTCCCTTGGACTATAAGAAGATCAAACCAGTCAGTCCTAAAGGAAATCAAACCTGAATATTCATTGAAAGGGTTGATGCTGAAGCTGAAACTCCAATAGTTTGACCACCTGATACATAGAACTGACTGACTCATAGGAAAAAAAAAACCCTGATGCTAGGAAAGATCGAAGGCAAAAGGAAAAGGGAGCAGCAGAGGTTAAGATGGTCAGATGGCATCACAGACTCCACGGACAAGAATCAGAGCAAACTCTGGGGGATAGTGAAGGACAGGGAAACCTGGTGTGCTACAGTCCATGTGATCACAAAGAGTCGGACATGACTGAGTGACTGAATGGCAACAACTGTAAGATAAGTGTGTCTGTGGTAGGCAGAATAATGCCTCCACTCTGAAAATGTTCACAGCCTTATCCTGGGAACCTGTGATATGTTATCTCACATAGCAAAAAGGACTTTTCAGATGTGATTAAGTTAAGGACTTTGAGATGAGATTATCTTGGATTATCCAAGTCAGCCCAATGTAATCACTGAGGTCTATAAATGAATCGGAGAAGGAGTTGTGATGATGGAAAAAGAGAGTCAGAGAAGAGAGAGACTTGATGATGCTACACTGCTGATATTGACAATGGAGGGAGGGAGCAGGATCCCAGGAGTGTGGGCAGGAAGTCGGAAAAGACAAGGAGTGGATTCTCCCCTTGAGCCTCCCGGAGGATCACAACCTTGCCAAAACCTGGATTTTAGACCAAGATCTATGTTGGACTTCTGACCTCTAAAACTGTAAAAAGTTAGATTTGTGCTGCTTGAAGCTAATTTGTGTTGCAGCAGCAATAGGAAGTCAAAAGCTAAGCATTAAACGTGTTGGACTGAAAGAAAAGCAGTTTTAACAGTTGTCTCTAAAAGCCTCTCATTCATCTTGTTATTCAAGCTGCCTTTAAAAATACACTAGTGGGCTCTAGCTTGGTGATCCAGTGGTTAAGAATCCACCCGCCAATGCAGGGGACATGGGTTCGATTGCTGGTCTGGAAAGACCCCACATTCCACGATGCACCTAAGTCTGTGAGCTGCAACTACTGGGCCTGCATGCCTAGAGCCTGTGCTCTGCAACAAGAGAAGTGAAGTGAAGTGAAAGTCACTCAGTCGTGTTGACTCTTTGTGACCCCATGGACTATACAGTCTGTGGAATTCTCTAGGCCAGAATCCTGAAGTCGGTAGCCATTCTCTTCTCCAGAGGTTCTTCCCAACCCAGGGATCGAATCCAGGTCTCCCTCACTGTGGGCAGATTTTTTACAAGCTGAGCCACCAGGGAAGCCCAAGAATACTGGAGTAGGTAGCCTATTCCTTCTCCAGAGGATCTTCCCGACCCAGGAATCAAACTGAGGTCTCTTGCATTGCTGGTGGGTTCTTTACCAGCTGAGCTACTAGGGAAGCAACAAGAGAAGCCATCACAGTGAGAAGCCCATGCGCCACCACTCGGGAAACCTGTGTATTGCAGTAAACACCCAGCACAGCCAAAAATAAAGTAATTAAAAACCCACTAGTGACTGTTGACTTTCCCTGGTGGCTCAGATGGTAAGCATCTGCCTGCAGTGTGGGAGACCTAGGTTCGATCCCTGGGTCTGGAAGGTCCTCTGGAGAAGGAAATGGCAACCTACTCCAGTACTCTTGCCTGGAAAATTCCATGGACAGAGGAGACTGGTAGGCTATAGTCCATGGGGTCACAAAGAGTTGGACACAACTGAGAGACTTCACTTTCACTTAGTGGCTGTTACTCTCCTATGCAAAAACATTTGAATGATTCCACCTGTTAATAAAGTATTACAGTTTAGCCTGGCATTCATCTTTTCCCTGCATTTCCTATAACCTGATACTCCAACCTTGTCTCTTATTACTTTTATTTGCATTTCCTGTGTATCACTCTTACCAAGCTCCTAGTCTGGAAAACTGTCCCTGTAAAACTTATAAACTTTGCCACCCTGGAACCTTTATATAAAGAGTTCCTCTGCCTAGAATTTCCTCTTCACCCTTTTGATGTTCTTCAATATTCCTGTTCATATTAATTGCTGTCTCTTCCAAGAGACTTTTCCAGCATCCATAAGTGATATATCCTTCCTCAAAACCCTTCTTTTGTTGCTTTTATCCCATGGTATCACCCATTTCATTACTCTGTTGCTGTCTAGATGCCTGTTTTCTCCTCTGCACTGTAAGACCAGAGGGCAGGAAAAAGTCATGAGTAAAACTGCCTATTTCTCCCCAAAGTGCCTTGAGCTAGAAGCTCAATAGCCATGATCTAATTGACTAGAACTCCTTACTACTGCAGTCAGGGCTGCAGATCTGAGACTGGGATATATAGTTTTCAAATATAATATGAAAATAGGTTCTTGATGCTATAAATTAAGAATTTTTACTTTTGGTGACAGCAGCAGGTGATGGACAGTGCCCGCGGGCTTCAGGGTGACTGCCTTCCTTCCCTGTCCATTGAGTCAAAGCCAGGAAAACATGCTTATACCAGTCTCATTGCCAATCTCTGCATTCCACTCTGCTGCTTTTAATGGAAACCAGTTTTGCTTCAGAACCAGTTGACTCCCTCCACCGGGTTAGCGAGGCCAAAGAGCATGTACAATCAAACCCCATCCAGCTAAGCAAAGGAATGTGAAATAGGTCTAGGAGCCTGTGAGCACCCAGACAACATCACACTGACTTGTTTGCTTCCAGAATGCTCAAGTGGGAACCCTCTCTGCAAGCAGGGTCCTGGGTAAAGGAGCCCAAATGCTTGGGAACTGGTAGCCAGCAAGTGAATAGTTTCCTCTTAATGAGAGTTTAAACACTAGAACTCTTTCAGAATGACTTGTCTTGCTGCTCCAGGGTCCTTTAACATTGAACTTCTTGGTTTCACTGGCACAGTGTCCACCTGCCAGGGATTTGGAGGCATAAAGCCATTCAAGAGTTTTTTGTATAAGATTTTAAGAGGAAGCAATCCTTATAATAAATTTATACAGAGAGTATGCATTCCATATGAATGTTTCCTGAATTTAAAATAAATACTTAATACTTATTTATTTGTAAAATCTCTAAACTAAAATGTTCAATGGAGTAAGAGGGAAGTAAAACAAAACCCACGTGCAATGTTTCCTCTGTTTTCCTCTAAGTTTTTTTTTTTTTTCATTCTTTTATTTTTAGCTGGAGGATAATTACAGTATTGTTTTGGTCATTGCCATCAACATGAGTCAGCCATAGCTATACACATGCCCCTCCCTCTTGAACTTCCCTCACTCTAAGTTTTAAATTATGACGTATGTTCTGTCTTTTCCCCCTCTTTCTCCTGCCTCCCATCTCTATCTCCATCTCTGTCTCCTCTTCCTCTTCTTTTGTCTTCTCCTTCTTTGATTATCTTTCTTCTTTTTCAATTTTTAAAATATAAATTTATTTATTTTAATTGGAGGTTAATTACTTTACAATATTGTATTGGTTTTGCCATACATCAACATGAATCTGCCACAGGTATACACGTGTTCCCCATCCTGAACCCCTCTCTCTCCTCCCTCCGTACCATCCTCTGGCTCGTCTCAGTGCACCAGCCCCAAGCATCCAGTATCATGGGTGAGAATGCAAACTAGTCCAGCCACTATGGAGAACAGTGTGGAGATTCCTTAAAAAACGAGAAATAGAACTGCCTTATGACCCAGCAATCCCACTGCTGGGCATACACACTGAGGAAACCAGAACTGAAAGAGACACATGTACCCCAATGTTCATCACAGCACTGTTTATAATACTTGGACATGGAAGCAACCTAGATGTCCATCAGCAGATGAATGTATGAGAAAGCAGTGATTTTCTTTCATCCTCTCCTATAATCTCCTATAAAAGAGAACCTTCTTTCTCCCCTTTCTCTTTAGTGCCAGCTCTATGCACAGAAGAGAAGACTTTGTCCACTACCATAGGCTATCAGTTCCTTGTGTAAGCATCTATTGTTGACCCTCTAGCCACCATCCTGAAGTACTTGGATCGCTGACTAGCCTGGAGCAGCAGTTCTTCAGCTCATGGCTTCTCTCCCACCAGTCTTCTTTTTCTTCTTAGAAATCCCGCCTTCATCTGCTTTCTTTACCTCATTTCTCATCTTAGCACTTCTTGTTTCCCTGTGTTTTGCTCAGTCTTTAAATGGGTGCAAGCTGTCCTGAAGCAACTGGTGATAGAACTGCAGCTGTTCCACTTGTATCTCCACAGGGAGGGATTTTACTTGTCAGGAGAGGAAAATGAAATCCTCACCTCCCCCAACCCCCTGCACCATTTTGGTGATCAGCGCCTCCTGTGCCTCTCACCGGACAGGCCCACATGCATGGGGCCTTTGCCACTTCGGCACGGGCACCCAGCATAGGAGTGACCTCCCTGTGATTCAGCTGGCGACCCGAGCTGGGCAGGAAGCCACTGTGCCCAACTCTGGGAAGAAGAGGTTGAAATTTTTGCTCAAGGCCAGTGCGGAAAGAAGGCTAGGGTAGTGGCTTTGGGGAAATAATGTCCTTTGAATTTTCATTTGCTTCTCAACTGAAGACTTTTGGAGCTGGAAGGTGATCTTTATTTTAAAAAAAAAAAAAAAATCCCTGGAAAATTCAGTCATTTAGAGGGGAGGATGCTGCTGCCTTTCCCAGCAAGTTCTGCATTTTCAAAGGGAGATTTGTGCTGCAAGAAGCAGCTTTTGGAAGTCATCTCAGGAGAAGATCCTTTTTTTTTTTTCTTTTTTTTTGCCTCACTAATCAGCCCTTTTGTGCTATCTGGGTCCAGTGACGAGTCACATGGAACCTGCAGGAAAGCTATTTTAAACACCTGGTTTTTGTGCCAAATGTACACGAGGCTAAAACCTGACAAGGAAGGGGGGGTGGGTCACTGTCATTCACCTTGCTGCCCCTGGGCTCGCCTCGATGATTCAAAACTCTGAGCTGTGCCAGGTGCATAGCTCTTGTGTTTTTCAATCACAGATTCCATACCTCTGGAGGGGAAATGAGGCTCCCAAATATGTCCCTTCTGCTGTCAACCAGGTTTCTGCTGGAGTCAGTCATGGAATTACATTTTTTTACGTCACCATTTAAAATACTTTGTGCACTTAAAAAATATTATTGGACACCTTGCTGGAGTTTCTGTATTTGTTACTAGAATCTGGTTGGAATTCTGGACTCCAGAGTACCCTTCTTTGTGGCCTTCTGAGGTGCAATTTATCTTTCACAAGATGTCATTGATCACACACTGATACAAATAAACTTCATGACTGTTGGGAAAAGGACAGCATTTCGTAACGACTCATATTTTGGATCTTTTTTAAAAAAAAAGTCATTTAGAAGTAACTGGGAACTATGCCCTTGGCATAGGGAAAGCAAAGCTGACTCCAAACCTTTTATTTTGCTATTAAAACCTTGGCTGGGAAGCATACTTTAGTGGGTAAATGTGAGCCACATTAAAACGGCCAGTTCTGGCATGGGAAATTCATCTGGTTTCCTGGTGCTTCTCTAGGCTAGACTGCCTATTTCCCACTGTGTCTTAGAGAATGTATTTTTTTTTCTATTTTCCCCAAGGACCATATTCAGGCTTCAAAATAAAGGTAAATCTCAGTTATAGGGCTTTATCAGTCAGGGTCCCTGTAGGAAACAGATGGCACAGTCAAATTGGATAATTTCAAAGGAGTTTAATAGAGAATATTTTTAATATTTGGGCAAGAGGCAGGGGGTTATGAAATGACAGGGGATAGTGCAGTGCCCCAGAGCTAGGAACCTCAAGAAGCTGTAATCACCTTTAGGTCTGAAGAAGGTAAAAGGGAGGGAGCAGCTAACAGAAGCCAGAAAAAGGGAGAGCTGTGTGCTGGGAGCCTCTGACAAGTACTGAGACTATAGTGGGAGAGTGCAGGCAGCCCGTAAAGACACTGGTTTAGGAGCCAGGGCCATAAATGCCCAGACCTCACTCTCCTCAGTCCTTCAAATCTCTCAGCAGTGTTCCTCACCAGCCAATACCAACTGGAAGCCGGAGGCAGGGATGCTGTTGACATAATTCATATGGTCAGCTTTCCAGGGTACAGAGCAGAGGGAATCTAGGTTGGGAGGTGGTGTTCAAATGGAAGCTATCCAGCACAAAGAGTAATCCCTGACTGCATGGAACACTTTATCTTTTGTTTAAAGAGACAGATTCTATGCTGCTGCTGCTGCTAAGTCACTTCAGTCGTGTCCGACTCTGTGCGACCCCATAGATGGCAGCCCACCAGGCTCCCCCGTCCCTGGGATTCTCCAGGCAAGAACACTGGAGTGGGTTGCCCTTTCCTTCTCCAATGCAGGAGAGTGAAAAGTGAAAGTGAAGTCACTCAGTTGTGTCCGACTCTCAGCGACCCCATGGACTGCAGCCTTCCAGGCTTGTCCGTCCGTGGGATTTTCCAGGCAAGAGTACGGGAGTGGGGTGCCATTGCCTTCTCCAACAGATCCTATAAGTATGGTAAATAAGCAGGACCATTAGCTTTTCCTCAAAAAAGAGCTTGCAGTCTGCTCTGGTTCAGCAATTGATGTTGGTTAAAATATGCATGCAATAGAAAAGGAAAGTGAAAACACTGATATTTTTACCTAATTTCTGAAAGCTGATCATTGATATTAAAAATCCATTTTTATACATTCAGAGATCTTTTGCTTCAGAAAAAAAATAGCTAATTGATCCAATAAAATAAAATTTAGAAATAGCTGAGGCAGCTAGAGGCCCCTCATATCTAATCAACAAAAGGAAAATAACAACTTAATGAGTAATCAGTTAAGATGCTTATGGAAGTGACCACCCTGTTGTAACCTCTATTACAAGACAATTTAAAAAAGGCAAGCACCTTTTTGTTGGGAGAAGGTGGAGGAAAGAAATACCTGATACTACCAACACCTTGCTACAAAGTATTGGAATGGTTCAAATTCTTTCTTTCCTGACTAATGGGCTCTGGGAACAGTGGAACACTTAGGAAGGTAGAGAAGATGAACTGTCTACTCCCTGGTTTTGCTAGAGGCTGGCCCTGAATCAAGCTTTCCTGTCCATAAATTCTACTAACAACCACTTACATGGCCAAAAACTGCTCCCAGATTACTAACATGGATGCCTTCTGATTCTATTTGGCAGAAAGCAAAGATAGCAAAGCCTGATCAATCCCATTAAAGCTAGGACAGATGGACACCCCTGGCTTCGAGCTCCGCTAGGGCATTGCAGTCCTCTATAACGCAGGCACTGTATTTATCGTCTCTTAATCATTGTCTGAGAGCGAAGCAAGAGGAGGTTCTATGTTCCATTGAACTTGAATACCACCAGCTCCCCACCATCAGCAGCAGTGAGCCTCACCTCCTCCATCCTTGCACTACCTTTCACCTCTTCTATTTCAGTAGCTCCTCTGCCATCTTTAGCTTTAATTCCCATGTCTTCTCTGAATCATATTTTGTCTCACGTCATAATGCAGAACCTAAGTAGAAAGTTATTACATACTGAGAAGCGTCATGATCTTGAAACCAGAGCACTTGTTCGATTTTGGTGCTACAGCTTGAGATCCATGACTTGGGTGAGTCATAACAGTTTATTAAACCTCAGTCTCTAAATCTATTAAATAAGATAAGAACACCTTGTCTAAAGCATCATGAAAAGACTTGATGTAGTGCTTGATATGTACTGAGCACTAAATAAGTATTAAATAGTCCTACCCTCTCCTACCCTAAGATAATGCAGGAGTCAAAGCGGCTTACAAGAAAGGCTGTTGTTACGTTTATATTCATTTGATCTAGTCTCAATGTAAGTCATATGACTATATTTCTTCTGGTGGACTGTCCATTGCTATGTCACACATCAGAAATATGCTTTTGTGGATACCTCATGCATTATCCGGAGAAGGCAATGGCACCCCAGGTACTCTTGCCTGGAAAATCCCATGGGCGGAGGAGCCTGGTAGGCTGCAGTCCATGGGATCACTAAGAGTCGGATACAACTGAGCAACTTCCCTTTCACTTTTCACTTTCATGCTCTGGAGAAGGAAATGGCAACCCACTCGAGTGTTCTTGCCTGGAGAATCCCAGAGACAGGGGAGCCTGGTGGGCTGCCGTCTATGGGATCTCACAGAGTCGGACACGACTGAAGTGACTTAGCAGCAGCAGTATGCATTATCATTTGTCACCCCACTTTATTTAATCATTTTTCAGGGTCTCAGATAGAATCCACCATAATGTAGTCCTCCAAACTGCACTGCACAAAATTCTCCTTCCCTCGTAGACTGGGTGACAATCCAAGACCTTGTACTTGGAGATTCTTTCTCTGCCATCTTATATAGGGCATGCAGACACATGACAAGGTTTTCCAAGATGGATACAATTTGTCAGCTCTACCAAGTAAAAGCTGCCTTGTCATTCAGAAGTCCTATCATTAATGCTCCTCTCCTGCATGAGTTATTCCACTACCTGCTGCCAAAACAGTCAGCGGCATAGTTTAGTCATAAATTCATCCTTTCAGCAGATTTTTATTAAGAGTCTACTATATGCCCAGCACTGTGTTAGATTTTGGAAATTCAAAGATGACTAACATCATAGCCCTGCCATCAGGGGCTAAATGTTTGTGTGGATGCCAGGGTGAGAAGTTGAGGAGAAGAAAGAATAGGAATGCAAACAAAAAATTACAATGTATAACAAATCCATGGAAACATGAGCAAAGTCTAGTTGACATATGAGAGGGAGTGACCCTTTCCCTGGAATATGAGGAAGGTTTCATTGAGGAGATGTGGGGCAGGGCCTTGAGAAAAGCTAAGGTTTTCCAGGTGGTCAAAAGAAAGAAACATACAGATGAAGAGTTGGCTGGGATGCTCAGGAAATAACGTCATCCATTTTAAATAGAGTAAGAGGAATACAGGAATTTGGGGATGTGAAGCTTCAGAGGGGAATGAAATAAAATGATTAGAGGCATATGTTATAACGGACGCCAGGAGCTGTGAAGAAAAGATTAGGTCTATATCACTGATAGAAGTATTTGCCTGCATGTAGGATTTTTCTGTTTTGGACTGAGCGGCAGTCTTTTCTTTCTTCAGCTTATTTGCAATTCAGAACACTGTACTGCTTCTGAAAGAGGATCATAATCTTTTAAATGTATTCGTTGAGAAAGTAGTCATCAGTATAGACCAGCTCAGGAAGGATTTCCTTGAGGGCATCAGATGATTTTTCTGACTTGCTCCACTGCAAAACATGTCCCAAAGGACAGAAACTGCACTCTGGCATCAGTTAAGTATCTGAGAACAGCCGCACAGAAAGAATAAATAAAACAGGACTGATTTCTCAGCCCTTTGCCATGGGAGATGATTTGGACAATTCTAACCTGACTAGCATTTTATCACCTGCCTGACTCGTGTGTGAGTGAACCCTGGAATCATCATTGCAGTGCTGTGTCAGAAATACAAGAATGAGTGAGACTTGGGGAAAGATGAAAGGGAGCACTGGCAATGCTTATCTTTATTTCATGTTTGTTTTGGTTCTGTTGATGTCTGAAGAACCTTTCTTTTGCCCTTGGAGGTGCAGAAAGCACTTATTATTTGGGCAAACACACACAGAAAAAAATCAGGCTTATTGTGCACAACTGCCATGGCTTTCCAGCCATTACTGTTCCTTTCAGTGTTGCTACTGCAGAAGGGTCTAACTGTCTGGGTGCTGGCAGAGTCTATCTGCTGGTCTGCTCTCATCTCCCCAAACCAGGGCCTTTGAGCTCTGCTCCCCATCTACTCTGCGTCTTCCTACCTAACGACATCCACTAATGTGTGCTAACAGATGTCGGAGGGAAAATTAGCTGTGGTGTCCAAATCAATTAGACTGGAGTTGCTGTGTGGGAGCAATTGCTCCATAGGCTGTGTGGGCTGTATTTTTTTCCCCGTCTCTTTTTTTCAAAGGTGAAGTCACGTGGTCCAAGCTGAGCTTCCTTGCTCCATGTTTTCTACTTCCATGTTTTCTACCTTTGCACTTAGTGAGTTCTGATTGGACCACCAGATGGAGGTGCCTCTACTAGGTACAGGCTCCCAGCAACCAAGCTAAGAGCAGCCTGAAGGCCACGTGGCCCAGGATAAGAGCCATGTCAGTTTCACACACACACTCACACACACACACAGCTCCATTGTATCTTTTCAAGTCTAAGAATTGTTATGTTAATACAGTTGTTTATTTGAGGCTTTAGAGAAAGATTGACAGTTATATGGATGAAGAATGGCTTGGGTAGCAACACACTTACTTATAGCCTATCAAAAGGGATTTCTATTTCCCATGTCCCAATACAAGGGTCAAACTGTCAGGGGCAAGTAGAGAAAAAGAGCTTCTGCTCTGAGGTTAGGCAGGAATGGAGCTTGTAGGCTTTGGGACTTTTGAAGCCCTAAACTTGAACCTGTGAAAGTAATGCTTTTACTTTGCAGCCTCCTTAATCTCTCTGAGCCTAAGTTTAATTATGTGTAAAGTGGGTTTAATGATAATATCTACATATCAAGAAGAATCTGGTAATTAAATAAGACATTCCTAGAACACTGCTTGCTATTATTGTATATACGCAATAAATGATAGCTGTGTAATCATCAACCTTTCCATTCTGCTTCTCAGAAACATTTAAGGAATATAAAAATTGTGAAGAATTCCCATATTTTGTACTTTTTTACTCCCTCCCTAAGAATAAGCTTTCAGAGTTGCCTGTGGTTTTACACATATTTTGCCCTGTTATCATGTTCTCTTGCTGAAAGATGATCACCAAACCCCTGCCACTATTATCTCACTCCCTACTTGTTTCCTTCCAGTGTCCTCTTCAAAGGTTCTCATTGTGATTATCTGTGTAGTTTTGTGTGGCGAAACGGACATCGGTTCCCCCAATAGAATCAAATCTCATAATAAAAATTAATAAAAGAATATGTAAGAGAAAAAAGGCAAAATTTGGGCGTAGCTGTAGAAAGAAGTTTAATTTTCTCTCTTTTATTCTGTGTGCCCATATGTGGAGTTTCATCTTATTTAGGTCAGAAGACCCTTTAGCATAATGAATAACTGTCTCTATGCTGCTCATAAGATGTCACTAGTGGTAAAGAACCTGCCTGCCGGTGCAGGAGATGTAGGAGGCATGGGTTCGATCCCTGTGTCAGGAAGATTCCCTGGAGGAGGGCATGGCAACCCACTCCAGTATTCTTGCCTGGAGAATCCCATGGATAGAGGAGCCTGGCCTAAAGTCCATGAGGTCACAGAGAGTCAGACATGACTGAAGCAACTTAGCATGCAGGTTGCATGCTGCTTAGGATCCTTCAATACCGTTTATTTATGTATTCCACTTTAAAGCTAACAGCTTCGTGAGGCTATCTTCAGGCAATCCATGTATATAGAATGATCCTGTATCTAAGAACTTCTGACATCCACTCTAAAGCTTGTTCAGAAATGGCAGCCTCACTTTTTTTCCTCTTCCATACTGGAAATGTAACACCATATGCAAGGCATCTAGTCTAAGGGTCAACTTCCATTGGTCAGGAGAAAGAGAGACACACAGCCCGAGTCTTGCGTGCTCATTTCCTTCTCCTGTGGACCCAAAGTTTGTTTCCCTTACCCTCCCCTATGGACTTCTGGATCTGGCTGGTCAGAGCTATGAGAGCTGAGGATTCCAATGGGTAAATAACTTCTTTATCAGAACTAATCACAAAGTAGTAGGGCTTGTTTCATCTCCGTAAGGATTGCTCATTTTGTTCTGCCTTTTTTCAGTTCAGTTCAGTTCAGTTGCTCAGTCGCGTCCGACTCTGTCACCCCATGAATCACAGCATGAATGACTCCCTGTCCATCACCAACTCCCGGAGTTCACTCAAACTCACGCCCATCGAGTCAGTGATGCCATCCAGCCATCTCATCCTCTGTTGTCCCCTTCTCCTCCTCTGTCGTCCCCTTCTCCTCCTGTCCCCAATCCCTCCCAGCATCAGAGTCTTTCCCAATGAATCAATTCTTCGCATGAGGTGGCCAAAGTACTGGAGCTTCAGCTTCAGCATCATTCCTTCCAAAGAAATCCCAGGGCCGATCTCCTTCAGAATGGACTGGTTGGATCTCCTTGCAGTCCAAGGGACTTTCAAGAGTCTTCTCCAACACCACAGTTCAAAAGCATCAGTTCTTCAGCGCTCAACCTTCTTCACAGTCCAACTCTCACATCCATACATGACCACTGGAAAAACCATAGCCTTGACTAGATGGACCTTAGTTGGCAAAGTAATGTCTCTGCTTTTGAATATGCTCTCTAGGTTGGTCATAACTTTTCTTCCAAGGAGTAAGCGTCTTCTAATTTCATGGCTGCAGTCACCATCTGCAGTGATTGTGGAGCCCCCTAAAATAAAGTCTAACACTGTTTGCCCTGTTTCCCCATCTATTTCCCATGAAGTGATGGGACCGGATGCCATGATCTTCACTTTCTGAATGTTGGGCTTTAAGCCAACTTTTTCACTCTCCTCTTTTACTTTCATCAACAGGCTTTTTTAAAAAGTATACTTTTTGCCTTTTTTAAAAAGTATAATGACATTTCTCCTTTAGGTTGCTAGCCGTGGTTCGGAAAGAGAGACCTGCCAGACTTTCCATCTCAGTCTGTCCTCGTTTTGTGCACGAGGCAGTTCCCCATGAACACACAAACATCACACTCAGCTCTGTCGGATCAGCTTCATGGCCACATTTATCAAAATTATCCCAGAGTCCCTTGCAGAGACGAATATTAATAGGGTTCATTTAAAACCAAGAGTGTTACTAATGCTTTATTCTTTGTGCTAAATGGGAGGAAACAAGAATTACACAAACAAACAAACAGGGGGAAAAAAGGCAGGGTTGTTAGAATAGTTAATAAGGCGAGGTGAAATCTTTGGGCAAGGGAAAATAATGCTGAGCTTTCAGAAATCTTGATGCATCAATTTACATATTATTATTCCCGTTGCTTTCCATACTGAAAGCGGAGCATCACTTCTCTCAGCACACCACACACTACCAGGGAATCAGCACTGAGCATTTCTCTTGGGTAGATGCTGTCCATCCATGTATCGAAGGCTTTCTTCCTTGATACTACCCGAACTAAAAGAGGAATAGCGTTGCTTCTGTCTTAAGTGGGGTTCCCTGGTAGTTCACATGGTAAAGAATCTGCCTGCAAAAGAATCTGTCTTAAGTTAATAAAGAGGGATCAGAGAAATCAACAATGGATTCTTTCCATTCGCTATCCAATCATAAAGAGCCATTTGCACACAGGCCAGGTCCTACTGGCAAGTGTGCTTTGCAGAGCAGCGAGATATCATGGCAGCATTCCTGGTAAGTTTTGTGTGATTGTGTTACACGCTGTGATGCTGTGTCAGTGGCCAGGCAGTGGCATTATGTTGCCTTGGGCTGAGGTGATGTCTGCTCTGAGTTCTGCAGCTAGTGGCATCAGTTCTCCCTTAAGCAGAGTCAAGAATCACCAGCCACCTTTCAGGTCTATCAGCATTAAGCTGATAGTAATTATGTATTAGCCTGCCAGAATCCTCATCTCTCACGTTCAGTATAGGAGAAGGTAACAATGCTTGTCAAAGAAACTTGCAAGAATGTACATTAAAAGGTTTTTAAAGAATTGATTAATATGTTATTTAAAAAGGATGTAGTTTCCAGAGATGCGTGTTTAAAAAGTAATGACAACAGGTAAAACTATCCTTTGTTCCTTTTTACTAAATGAGCAGCATCCTAAAGAATGAAATTAATATAGTCTTTAGAGCTGTTTAATAATGTGACCCCATAGGTAAGTTTACTCTTAGACCAGAGACAACAAGAGTCATTTGATTTTAGAATCAAGCCTTCTATTGTAGGGGCTGCCATTGTCTCTGGGGAAGAAAGGCCACACCATCCACTCTTACCTGTACACTGGTAGATCAATGTGCTTCCTTAGTTTACCCAAGACAACCCTCTGGAGCAGTGATTTTTAACCAGGAGAAGTTTTAGTCCCTTGGGATGTTTATTAATGTCTGAAGACATTTTTGTACACCTGTCGGGGGCGGGGGCAGGAGTAGGGCTAGATGAGCTACAAGCATCTCACCTAGTAACTGGTGGCCAAGGTGTTACTTGACCTTCTGTAAATAAGTAGAACAACTCACACAAAAAAGTTATCCATCCCATCATGTCAGTAGTGCCAGTCTAGGAGGCCCTGCACTAGAAAGATTTGTGGAAGCGTATGAATTTTCCAAATAGATCAGGGACAGACTGAGAAAACCAGATACTGGATCTATCCTCCAGGAGCTTCTAGCAGGAACATAGCTGTTTATACAACTCTATGTAACAGTTTCCTCATCTTTAAAGTGGAAATATTGATGGTACTTATCTCCTAGTGCAATAAAGAGGATTCAGTGTATTGGTAAATGGAAACACTTGGTAAGTGCTCAGTAGATCTTAGGTAATCTTATCCCGCCGCTTCACAACTTCTCACAGCGGGAACATAAGAAAAGGTAATCCTGAACTTGATCGACTCACACATGCTTCAGAATGGTAGACATGGTTTTCAGGCATTGAAGGTCCTGCTCAACACCTGACATTGTCCATAAACTTAATATACAGTCGACTTCAACAAATCTAACTAAATCATGTGTATATGTATGTATGTATACACACACACATACATGTGTACATATATAGTTTCTGTGTTAGCAGTGTGCAAAAGTCTATGGCAAGAAAAAAACAGATAATACAGTTTACTTAAAGCATAAATTAATGTTGCAAGTGGAACTTCCCCAGTGGGTCAGTCAGTAAAGAATCTGCAGGCAGTGCAGGACACCCGAGTTCAATCCCTGGGCCAGGAAGATCTCCTGGAGAAGGAAATGACAACTCACTCCAGTATTCTTGCCTGGGAATTCCCATGGACAGAGGAACCTGGTGGGCTACCCCCCAATCTGGTCTCAAGAGTCAGACCACGAATTAGTGACCAAACCATCACCACTGATGCTCCAAGTATACTCTTAGAGAAAATGTTCCTACTTTCAAGAAGTTTTACAACAGTTTGCCATATCCAGTGATGTATTCCATTTGGAAGCCACAGTTTACTTTTGTATATTTTAACTTATTTTATTGGCACTCAAAAACATATGCATGACTTTGTTTCCTTCTTGCTAAATTAAAATGCAGTGATATCCCGGGAGCTATATCTACTGCGAATATCAATTTTTGTTGTTGTTGTGGGTATCGAGCACTAGTTTCTACTGCAGTTTCTACTGTTTCATTCTTTATTGTGCACATTTTTACGGCATGATCAATGCCACTTGAAAAGTGAAACATCTGAGTTTTGTGCCCTCTCCTTCCACTATAAGAGGAGGCAGAAGAGGCCCCATCCTGGGGGACACTCATTTAGTTTAGTCATTCATTTGCAAACAAACTGAATTTTGAATAGGAATCATATTCACCTGCCTAAACGCAGAGGCCTTTGATTTCATAAAGGAGAGAAACAATTGTGAGACAGTGTTGTTTCATCAATTTTCAGCTACCCTGGGACAAACATTTTTGATAAATTGATGTTCATTGCCAGACAACTGTGCATTTCAGAAATCACTTATTTGCTGTATACCCTTCTTTCGATTGTTGCCAAAGATCAATTTGCCATTTTGTTGACTAGACCTTATAATCATGTGGCCTTGTTCACGCCATATACTTTAGAATCGCTAATATGAAGTTCTGATCATGGATGAGTCTATCATGATCTTTTCCATCTCTACCAAAAATGTTCAAACGAGGAATTGCTAAGATGGTTAACAATGATGGAAACACAGAGGTTAAGGACCAAACAATATATGAGACTGCTAGGCACAAAAAATAAGTAATGGTTGGCATGTATGTCATATACATTTCAAGGTTATGTATGCCTTTATGTTAAGGGGAAATGGATGATTTTTTTTTTTTTTTTTTTTTTTGGTCCAGATGAGCTGTACCCAGAAAGCAGCCATTTCTCCTTGCTTATCTGTGGCAGAAAGTTGGACAAGTGTCACCTCCCTCCATCTCCTTTTAGTGAAGACAGATTTCTCTCATCAGCCTCTCCATCCTGAATTCTCCTCTGATCTGCATTTCTTATGCCCCATCCTGGCAGTAAGAACAAAGGCTTTGAATTCTCTGCTGTCTGTAGGAATGTTGGAGGGAGGTCAGAAGCCTGGTGTTTTGCGAGAGAGTTGCCCTCCCCTGAGTCTGTATTTATCCAGCTGAGACAAAACCATCCACACATAACACACATTTGCTTTCTCTCTGGCTATGTTGCGCCACTGTGCTAGCTTCAGCAAGTTTTCCATTTCTTTCTTTTTTAATTCCAATACCTCATAAGCAGAAAAGAGGACCAAGAGGACCAGGACATTCTTCTCCAAAAAGAAATAGTGTAGAGTCACTGTTACCTGGCACATAGGGATTCAAGATGAGGCAGAGCTCTGGCAATGTAAGTTGAGGGCAAAGGGAGGAGTTCGAAAGGTGAATCTTCGAGACACAAGCTGGTCATTGAAAACAAAATTGCCAACTTGCCTCCAGTGAACAAATGCACCTGCCATTCATATAGCAGCCAATTTGCTGTTTCTACTTTTATCTCTCTCACACAGCAGGCTTCAAACTCTCAGAGGTTTTCCTGTGCCTCTTGTTGTGATGCCCAAATCAGCAGAATGGTTAGATAGAGGCTTCTGTGTATGCACTTTATTCCTACCTTCTTTCCCACTTATTGCATTAAAATAAATTTAGACAATAATATTCATAAGAGAAGTAAAGTTCTGAGGAGCAACAGCTCGTCCTCCAAACACTAATGCCACTGGAAACTGTCCAGCTCTTCAGGATGGCACATGGCATCTACATAAAATGCAGGCTCTGGAACCCAGCCACCAAGGGAGAGATGCTGTGTGCTGTGAACATGTTACTTAGGCATGAAGTGATGCTTTTAATCCCATTCTGATAGGGAATAATAGCTTCTGGAGAAAGACTTCCTTTGAAGGATGAAATTTTGCAAGCAAGGTCTCAGCCCCTGTACATTTCTTTTCCATGTGCAAAAATGTTTGATAATAAATGATTATCAGGTGACTATTTTTAATTACCTAAACAGGAGGGAGACACACCAGCTTTCCATGAAAAGAATCGTGCATGACAAATGTAGATTTGCTTATTTGAAAACCTCTAGTTCAATCATTTCCAAAAGATTTAATTATTTCAACATGTATTGTTGAGCTTTCACAATAGCTTACATTTCTCAACCCCAAAAGATTCTTCCAGTTACAGACTTCTAATTCTCTGCCTGTGGTTCTCAGAAGACACCTCTCTATACATTTAAATATAGGCATTTCAAATGCTGGCAGGAAAGAATGGAAGACCTTGGAACTGCATCAAATAAATTTTTTTCCTCTCTCATGAAAACCTGAAGCAAATATTATGCAAAATATTCTAACGCTGCCTTAAGGTTGGTGTTTTAATTGCACAAAAGAAAAATTATCCATTTGTGGTTTCCCAATCAGCTTTAAGTCTTAACCAATGTAAGAGGTGACTGCAGCCATGACATCAAAAGACGCTTACTCCTTGGAAGAAAAGTTATGACCAACCTAGACAGCATATTCAAAAGCAGAGATATTACTTTACCAACTAAGGTCCATCTAGTCAAGGCTATGGTTTTTCCAGTAGTCATGTATGGATGTGAAAGTTGGACTGTGAAGAAGGCTGAGTACCGAAGAATTGATGCTTTTGAACTGTGGTGTTGGAGAAGACTCTTGAGAGTCCCTTGGACTGCAAGGAGATCCAACCAGTCCATTCTGAAGGAGATCTGCCCTGGGATTTCTTTGGAAGGAATGATGCTAAAGCTGAAACTCTAGTACTCTGGCCACCTCATGCAAAGAGTTGACTCACTGGAAGATTCTTTGATGCTGGGAGGGATTGGGGGCAGGAGGAGAAGGGGACGACCGAGGATGAGATGGCTGGATGGCATCATGGAATCGATGGGCGTGAGTCTGAGTGAACTCCGGGAGTTGGTGATGGACAGGGAGGCCTGGCGTGCTGCGATTCATGGAGTCACAAAGAGTTGGACACGACTGAGCGACCGAACTGAACTGAACTGAATGTAAGAGATGATCTTAGTCATTGTGTGCTTAGTTGTTTAGTCGTGTCCGACTCTGTGAGCCTGTGGACTGTAGTCCCAGGCTCCTCTGTCCATGGGAATTCTCCAGGCAAGAATACTGGAGTGGGTTGCCATGTCCTCTTACAGGGGATCTTCCCAACCGAGGGATCGAACCCAGGTCTCCCATATTGCAGGCAGATTCTTTACCACCTGAGCCACCAGGGAAGCCCTACTAGGCTTACAATATGGAAAAAGAACAAGCATTTGGGCAATATTTCTATTCTGGTATCCTCCTTTGCCTTTTTGATGTGCACTTCTTTATTTTAGACCTGCCGAATGAATTACCTTCAATTAAAGGCAGCAGTGCTAGGAAACTATAGACACAGCTGGGCTTCCTTCGATTCATATGAGAACAAAAACGTTAGAAATATTAGAAAGAAAGCATTCAGTGTATCACATTGTTGAAAAATAAATACTAAGGTATATGCTTTAGTCTGTTCTTCAGAGATATCATAGATCAAACTAAATAGAAGATACTGTCTACCATTAATGCCTAAAAGTACATTTCTAGACAGAAGTTTTCTGCCTTTCACTGGTTCGTTCATTCATTCATTTATACCGTCACGTGTTCCAAAAATATATTTTAAGCCATTGTCCACAACATCCTAATCAGGTGGCTTCAACACGTTCCAAGGTCAGCAGCATTTATTCTAAGCATTTACCATACTTAAGACATCAGATTAAAGTATTTCACATGCATTAATTATCTCATTGAATACTTGAAAATCCTCTGAGACAGGTTAACATTCTCATTTTGTGGATGAGAAGACTCAGTCCAGGAAAGACTAAACAATTTCCCCAAGATCTAATGGCTGAGGGACCAGAATTGGAAACTGCCTGGCTTCAGAGCTCAGTGTCTAGCCACTAAATTATACTTTATAAATATGTATTGAAAGAGAAGTTCCCTACCCTTATACAACTTCAAGCATTTCTGAGTTCTTCCTTTGGCCAGAACGTTTATCACACTCGCATCTTGACCTTAGACTCTTCACCTCTTACATTCATGGGTACAAGGAATCCTAAGCCATGAGGCTGGGTGGTCCAACTCAAGGAGCAGAGTCCCTTATTGGCTCCTAAATTTGTCTTTTCTATGCAATAAGCTTACATCACTGAGACTGGGTAAAATATTTTTATACAGGATATTATTGATTTATATACAGACTATAAATGTCCATTCCTAAGTCCTTAAGTCAAGTATGACTACAGAGTCATGGGACATTTTCTACAGTCTCATGTGAAAATTGGTCATATTAACATACAATCCTGACTCCATTTTATCGTCCTTTAATGATTTCCAGGAAAAAAATTAAAGTCTGTAAGCATATATAACTAATATACTTTTCCTAAATTATTTTCTTAATCCTTGTATCCATCCTGGAACCAGAAAATTAGCATATGCTATTTCTGGAGATGAATACACTGAGATATGAAGTTTTGTGGCCTGAAGGAGCCCTGCTGGGAGTGAGAGAATGCACCGGGCTCAGAATCTAGGTCTCCTGGCAGCCTTCTATTTAGTGAATGAAGCTGCTCTTAGATAACTCTGTTTACTTATGTGGGTCAGATCTTATTTTCTATTCAGAGTCACACATTTTCAGCATGTCCCCCTCACTANTATTGTTGAGCTTTCACAATAGCTTACATTTCTCAACCCCAAAAGATTCTTCCAGTTACAGACTTCTAATTCTCTGCCTGTGGTTCTCAGAAGACACCTCTCTATACATTTAAATATAGGCATTTCAAATGCTGGCAGGAAAGAATGGAAGACCTTGGAACTGCATCAAATAAATTTTTTTCCTCTCTCATGAAAACCTGAAGCAAATATTATGCAAAATATTCTAACGCTGCCTTAAGGTTGGTGTTTTAATTGCACAAAAGAAAAATTATCCATTTGTGGTTTCCCAATCAGCTTTAAGTCTTAACCAATGTAAGAGGTGACTGCAGCCATGACATCAAAAGACGCTTACTCCTTGGAAGAAAAGTTATGACCAACCTAGACAGCATATTCAAAAGCAGAGATATTACTTTACCAACTAAGGTCCATCTAGTCAAGGCTATGGTTTTTCCAGTAGTCATGTATGGATGTGAAAGTTGGACTGTGAAGAAGGCTGAGTACCGAAGAATTGATGCTTTTGAACTGTGGTGTTGGAGAAGACTCTTGAGAGTCCCTTGGACTGCAAGGAGATCCAACCAGTCCATTCTGAAGGAGATCTGCCCTGGGATTTCTTTGGAAGGAATGATGCTAAAGCTGAAACTCTAGTACTCTGGCCACCTCATGCAAAGAGTTGACTCACTGGAAGATTCTTTGATGCTGGGAGGGATTGGGGGCAGGAGGAGAAGGGGACGACCGAGGATGAGATGGCTGGATGGCATCATGGAATCGATGGGCGTGAGTCTGAGTGAACTCCGGGAGTTGGTGATGGACAGGGAGGCCTGGCGTGCTGCGATTCATGGAGTCACAAAGAGTTGGACACGACTGAGCGACCGAACTGAACTGAACTGAATGTAAGAGATGATCTTAGTCATTGTGTGCTTAGTTGTTTAGTCGTGTCCGACTCTGTGAGCCTGTGGACTGTAGTCCCAGGCTCCTCTGTCCATGGGAATTCTCCAGGCAAGAATACTGGAGTGGGTTGCCATGTCCTCTTACAGGGGATCTTCCCAACCGAGGGATCGAACCCAGGTCTCCCATATTGCAGGCAGATTCTTTACCACCTGAGCCACCAGGGAAGCCCTACTAGGCTTACAATATGGAAAAAGAACAAGCATTTGGGCAATATTTCTATTCTGGTATCCTCCTTTGCCTTTTTGATGTGCACTTCTTTATTTTAGACCTGCCGAATGAATTACCTTCAATTAAAGGCAGCAGTGCTAGGAAACTATAGACACAGCTGGGCTTCCTTCGATTCATATGAGAACAAAAACGTTAGAAATATTAGAAAGAAAGCATTCAGTGTATCACATTGTTGAAAAATAAATACTAAGGTATATGCTTTAGTCTGTTCTTCAGAGATATCATAGATCAAACTAAATAGAAGATACTGTCTACCATTAATGCCTAAAAGTACATTTCTAGACAGAAGTTTTCTGCCTTTCACTGGTTCGTTCATTCATTCATTTATACCGTCACGTGTTCCAAAAATATATTTTAAGCCATTGTCCACAACATCCTAATCAGGTGGCTTCAACACGTTCCAAGGTCAGCAGCATTTATTCTAAGCATTTACCATACTTAAGACATCAGATTAAAGTATTTCACATGCATTAATTATCTCATTGAATACTTGAAAATCCTCTGAGACAGGTTAACATTCTCATTTTGTGGATGAGAAGACTCAGTCCAGGAAAGACTAAACAATTTCCCCAAGATCTAATGGCTGAGGGACCAGAATTGGAAACTGCCTGGCTTCAGAGCTCAGTGTCTAGCCACTAAATTATACTTTATAAATATGTATTGAAAGAGAAGTTCCCTACCCTTATACAACTTCAAGCATTTCTGAGTTCTTCCTTTGGCCAGAACGTTTATCACACTCGCATCTTGACCTTAGACTCTTCACCTCTTACATTCATGGGTACAAGGAATCCTAAGCCATGAGGCTGGGTGGTCCAACTCAAGGAGCAGAGTCCCTTATTGGCTCCTAAATTTGTCTTTTCTATGCAATAAGCTTACATCACTGAGACTGGGTAAAATATTTTTATACAGGATATTATTGATTTATATACAGACTATAAATGTCCATTCCTAAGTCCTTAAGTCAAGTATGACTACAGAGTCATGGGACATTTTCTACAGTCTCATGTGAAAATTGGTCATATTAACATACAATCCTGACTCCATTTTATCGTCCTTTAATGATTTCCAGGAAAAAAATTAAAGTCTGTAAGCATATATAACTAATATACTTTTCCTAAATTATTTTCTTAATCCTTGTATCCATCCTGGAACCAGAAAATTAGCATATGCTATTTCTGGAGATGAATACACTGAGATATGAAGTTTTGTGGCCTGAAGGAGCCCTGCTGGGAGTGAGAGAATGCACCGGGCTCAGAATCTAGGTCTCCTGGCAGCCTTCTATTTAGTGAATGAAGCTGCTCTTAGATAACTCTGTTTACTTATGTGGGTCAGATCTTATTTTCTATTCAGAGTCACACATTTTCAGCATGTCCCCCTCACTATTATGCTGAAATTCTCCCTGGCTGGCCTTAAAAATAACTCCTGTACTAGAAACATATTCAGTGAAATTCCTTTATGTTTTTCCTATGAAGAAGTAATTGTATAATAAGGAGGCCTGTGGAATGCCATATATAGAACCATTTCACTACAGGAAGGCTGAGGACATGCTCCTCTCATGTTCGAACCTTATTTGTTCTGACAAAGTGTGATTTTGTATTTAAGTAAGGGAAACTAATACAGAGGTCCCGGAGTCCTTGTGCTGATTATGTAACACAGTTTCCTTAAATAATTCCTGAGGCAGTGTCCTCCTCCTTCAGCTGGAGGAAGGGGAAAAGAAAGAGCATTGACCCTATACATTCAAAAGATACCAGAACAGAGGGAAAATGAAAAATATAACCCAGCACTCACGTATTTCTAGGCAGATACGCTATTTACTAGCAAGCATATGCAAATAAAGAGAGATTTGGTTATAATACCTAGAGTACAAAAAGCATTTCAGTAAAATATTTCCTCAGGCAATTTCTAGAAATATCTGGTAATGTTTCATTATCTCTATAGTTGGGAACAGAAGTTGTGACTCGTGATGGGAAATACTATTTTGTTAATTCAAATAATATTCCTTTATACTATCTTTGCTTAGATTTTTAATAAGTACTTGTTTTCACACTCAGCATCCTATATGAAATTATAAAATTCAAACGTGAGAATACTAAATTTCTGCAATTTGTGGCTTGCAGATGAGGGGACTGGAAGCAGGCACCTTCAGATTCTTAACACCAGAGGTTTATCATCAGAGGTAGGTATAAAGGTAGAAAACCTCTGATAGGTGGCAAGGAAAAGTAAAGCACAGAACTGGGGAAAGCCCACCATTTTTGACTCTGCACAGTGGCCTCCATACCACAGAGCAGAGGAGAGGTTCCAACACCTCTTATAAGTGATAGCCAATGTCAGACAGGAGGCAACAATTGGTCATATAATAACAAAATAAATGGACGCTTAGACTGAAAGATCAATCGTGTAGTCGTGAGCAATGTTCAAAGTGTTCACTGAATGAAGAAGAGAATTTTCATTCAACAGGCATCATCATGAAATAGGAGGGACCTCGAGAGAACATCATATCCCGTTTCTAACTTTAGACCAATATACTTCTAAATAGTAGTTTTACACTTTGCTCTTCTCAATGATGTCTTGGTCAGAGTAATTAACGTTAGCTGCCACAGCATATATTGCTAAACTCTTGAGGCTTCTTTCTTGCTTATGAACTCCAGTCCAGGATGGGCGACTCCTGGCATAGCAACCCTGCCATCTGGATCACATATGCCCCTAGTTTCATGACGAGAAAGAGCTGGAGGGACACACAGACTTTTTTAAAGGGCCAGGGCCCAGCTGTGGCTTACCTTCCTTTCTTTAACATTTTACTGGCTGGACCCAAGTTATATGGTTCCATACTAACCACAGGTGGTTGGAAAATGCAGAGAGACATGTAGATACCTGGTGAGCACTAACAACCTCTCCCACAACTCTCAAGGACACAGTGGACAATGAATTGAAAACAGCATTCTGAAGAGCTCTGCACGTGGCAAGCACACACATTCATCCCGTGAGGAAGCAGATGGGCTAAAGGATGAGGCCCATGACACCCTGACAACTCACAGAAATGACTGATGCAATAAATGCCTGGGCAGACGGCTTGCTCTGAAGCCAGAGATTAAATGTTAATGTGTTTTTCTTTGGTTTTGCATTGTGATGTGGAGAATGTGTGGCATTTGAAATATTTAATGAAGGACATTAAATAGAAGAGGATGGATCTGCACTGGGAGATACACATATCTATCTTACTTGTCTCTCTTTCTCCCACTGCCTCTTCCTTCCCTTGACTAATTGTTACCATTTTAACGGAATGATGTGAGGTTCCCTTCAGTGTTGTGTAAGTGAAATGTTCCTATGACTCCCATTAGGATCTATAAACTGAGGTGTACTTTGAGTTGAACAGTTTAGCATCTGATTGAACAAGAGAGGAAGGTTATAAAGTTTTTAATGTGTGAATGCTAGATTCAGGCGTCAGAAATAGGCAGAGCATAGAACATTTACACATGTGAATGTCCTAATCCCTAACGAGGCTATCAATGGCCAGCATAGCAAATTTCTGTTTGGTTGATAATTTTTCTCTTTCACAGTGTTTTAAGACACTTCTAAAAACATTTATAATAATTTACTCTCTATTGTAATTAGATTTAGTGATTAGAATCTCGCTCACTTACAGAACTATTTTCCTTTAAATGAATGGCACCAGCTGGCTTACAGCTGAAACCTGATCTGACTCCCAAAGCCATCAGAGGGACCAGCATAAAGCAAAGCATAATGTGTTGTGGAGCTTCATGAAAACAGGGGTGTCTGACATTCTTATGTATGTCTTTGGTAACACTATATATACATATGTATGTTAGATATGATGAAGAAGGTTTTCTTTTACACTTCCACTAAACCTGAGCATACAATCAATTTACAGGATGTGGAAAGAGGCAATATGATTTTCTCTCATATAGCTTCTCATCATTAGAGGAAGGGCAAATAGCTGAAAATGTGCAGCTTGGACTTGAGCCTCTTGGGCTGTGTTACCATCAAGAGAAATGTGATGGCTGTATAATTAGTGAAAGGGAGCATTAGCAAAAAGCTAACAGAGCAAAGTCATCACAAGTGATCTTGAGTATAATTGTTTCCATAATTTTACACATGGCATTGAGGAGGCAGTAAGTTATTTGTTTCACTCCTCTAATATAAAGTTAATGAGAAGCCCCTTCAGGCTAGGCACTGTGCTCGCCTGCTGGTGTGACAGGTATGAGTGAGTGTGACTCTTGCAAATCAGAGATCATCAATGGCCAAAGACTCTTAGGACTAAGTCACTTTCTGCTGCTGCTGCTGCTGCTAAGTTGCTTCAGTCGCGTCCGACTCTGTGTAACTCCATAGACGGCAGCCCACCAGGCTCCACCGTCCCTGGGATTCTCCAGGCAAGAACACTGGAGTGGGTTGCCATTTCCTTCTCCAGAGCATGAAAGTGAAAAGTCAAAGTGAAGTGGCTCAGTCGTGTCCAACTCTTAGCGACCCCATGGACTGCAGCCTACCAGGCTCCTCCGCCCATGGGATTTTCCAGGCAAGAGTACTGGAGTAGGTTGCCATTGCCTTCTCCGAGTCACTTTCTAGATGAGGTTAAGTGCCTTGGCTGAGGCCAGAGGAAAAATGGGTAAAGCAACAGGCAGAAGGAGCACTTGTCCTTTCCCCGTGGATTGAACAGGAAAAGATGTGGGCTGAGACTCAAGAATCATTCTGGTGGCCAAGAAGCCTGGTTCTCAGTCCATCTGAAACTGTTTTGAACTGACAAAGGACATAAGAATCTTACTGCTACCACACGATTCTGCCTTGTGAGTTTTGTGGTTTATAGAGAATGAAGCAGCTACCATAACAGCTGCCTTAAGTCAGTTGAATGTAAGTAGAAAAGAGGACCAGCTGGGCCAGTGTGCATCTCATTACATGATCACCATGACCACCTTTACCTGACTTCTGCTACACCACCTGTCCTGTGTGCTTGTCACAGACCTAGGATGGACGGAGACCATGGGCCTGCTCACGTTTCCCCTCTAATGCTCCTACTTTCCATACAGTCTCTATAGAAACTCTTATGCATTTCCATAGCATTGTGCCCAGGCCCTGTGGACAAGCTGCTACCCTTGCTGGACTCCAAGGCAATACCAAATACAGAGCTGATGCAGAGCCATGCCGGAGAGATTCCCCCTGCTCCCCTTCCCTCTTGGAAGCACTGCTCATTCTCATTCGTCCTCAGTCACATCCATGTTGCCTTCTCCACTAACCCTGCCCTATTTTCCCAGCAGTCAGTTTTTCTCAGTATGAACCCAGAGTTCCCCCTAACAGTTAAAACTATCTCAGTATGAACCCAGAGTTCCTCTCACAGTTAAAACTATCTCTTGTTGGAAGACAGGGTCGATGGACACTTTATGTTGTATAAGGACAGGCATTGTGAGATGGAGACAAATACGGTCTGGGAGGGTCACACTGCCTCAGAAAGCATTTGCCCGAGTGCTCTGGCCTCGCAGCATGTTACCAATAGACTGCTTTTTGCAAGAATTGATCAGCAGGTCTTCAAAACACGGGTGTTGTGCATGTTTGTATGTGAGACTGGGAGCCAGGTGGGGGAGATTTTAATAGGCAGCATTTGTGTCCTTAGGACATGAAGGTTTGAATAAAACATCACTGCAGGGTACAGAAACAAGGGAATAGAAATCTTTGACATTTTCTCCATAACATGCCTAAGGCTCTGAACAAACAGGTGGGACCCGAGGTGCCTTCATGTCTAACTTCACATTTAACTCAAGATTAATGAGAATCACCCCATTCAGGATTCATCTGTAGAAGCAGACACAGACCATTTTCTTCTCACTGCCAACACCATGCCTGCCTCTTGAGTTTTAAGGAGAGGAATCCTATTTGCACCGGCCAAACTGCATGCATGTTAAGTTGCTTCAGTCATGTCCGACTCTTTGCAGCCTTGAGGACCATAACCCATCAGACTCCTCTTTCCATGGAGTTCTCCAACCTACTGGAGTGGGTTGCCAAGCCCTCCTTCAGGGAATCTTCCTGACCTAGGGATCGAACCCATGTCTCTTATGTCTCCTTCATTGGCAGGTAGGTTCTTTACCACTAATGCCACCCAGGAAGCCCTCGGCCAAACAAAGAGAGAGGAAATGTGATATAGGCAGTATATAAGGCAAGTGAGGATGGATCTAATATCAACTGTAAAGTTGTTGGAAATCTTTCAAATTACAGATATGAATACCATCAGCATTATTTAAAATACCTTAAAAATCAGAAAGCCCAATTCTTAACTATGTATATCTTATTAATTGAATTGAATAGTGAAAAGAAGACAAATGAAAGTAAACAAAACTTCCAGAGTCTCTGTACATTTAACAGCATTTCTGTCACCGTACTCAGGACAACTGCTCACCTATTCAGGTTTTCCTGGCTCTAGTTGTTCCTGTTTACTCTGGAAACTGTTGTTTAATCATCATGGCAGCAGCTCCCATTTGAGACGTAGATAATCTAGTCTGTGATATATCAAGGTCTCCTGGATCATCTTAACACAATCAGAACAGCTGGTTATAAATTTAATGTTTTCCTTTTCTAGCTTTGAGACCTTGGCCAAAGCTTTGACCTGACTGAGCTTCAAGCTCAGTAATTATCCAATCAATACATAGGTGGGAGGTGGTAGTAATAAAGTCGGTCAAGCTATCACACAGGGATAGGGTTTGGATCAAATAAGGCAAGGGACATATTGCTGTTTTATATATTGGTGGTTTAGTAGCTAAGTCATGTCTCACCCTTGCAACCCCATGGCCTATAACCCACTTGTCCAGGAGGAGCCCAGGCTCCTCTCTCCATGGGATTTTCCAGGCAAGAATACTGGGATTGGTAGCCTTTTCCTTCTCCAGAGGAATCTTAATGGCCCAAGGACCAAACCCAGGTCTCCTGAATTGCAGGCAAATTCCTTACTGACTAAGCTACCAGGGAAGGGAAGGGAAGTGAAGTGAAAGTCGCTCAGTGTCTGACTCTTTGCAACCCCATGGACTGTATAGTCCATAGAATTCTCCAGGCCAGAATACTGGAGTGGGTAGCCTTTCCCTTCTCCAGGGGATGTTTCCAACCCTGGGATCAAACCCAGGTCTCCCGCATTCCAGGCAGATTCTTTACCAGCTGAGAACACATGCATGCCCAGGGCATAGAGGCATGTTGTGGGATGTCGGCAGAGGTGAAGGGTAAACAGTACCTATGATATTATTAGTACTAATGATCTTTTATCATTTTTTTTTCCTTACTTTTCTACTTGCTTGTATATTCTTTCGTTGCTTGGTGTTTCATTTGCGTCTCCAGTGTAGGGCAAGCAAAGATAAAATGGAGAACTACCTTATGTTCATCAAACTTGAGGTTTTGTTTTTAATGTTTTCTCCACACCATAAATGGTGCACACCTATTTACCTCTCTGGAATTTTCAAAACTACTTATAGTTGAAGAAAGTGTTCTATTTCTCCTAGCTACATTTAGCACTTGAGATAATTACTGTGTTTTCCACCATTGTATATAGTGTTTGAAAAATTATAATGAGCATGAATGTATTAATTCACAATAGTAACTCTGTTTGTTTAGAAGTAAATAATGGGAATGCTCCACATTCTGTTTGTAATAGTTCATGGTAAGATTTGAACAGGGGCAATGCAAAGAAAGAAATTCTTAAAACCTCCTGTCAGACCTATTCTTTGTCTAAATAGTCTATCTTCTGGGCCCTTGAGCAGTGGCAGGAAACAACTGTTATTATTTTCATTGTATCCTAGGCGTGCTTTCATTCACCCTAATTGGTTTCTATTAGAATCTACCTTCTTCCCTACATAACACTATATGCTATTTTTCTTAGTTGCTTAAGGCTAAGCAACTAAAAAAATAGAATTTATGCTGGTAATATGGGCATGGAATTTTTAAGTGCAAGGAATTCTTACCGGCACTATAGTTACCTCTGTGTATTGCATTCTGATTCCCAAAATAAAATGAAGAAATGAGATGAACAGTAAGCCATTTTGAAAATGTTAAATAGCCTTAGTATTTGTGTCATAAGCTCATACTGGCACTTCTGTGGAAACAGGAAAAATTGGCCGATCTAGGTCATAATCATCATTGTTTTACCTCTCACCTCTACCATGCCCCACATAACCCCTTTACACATGTAGGCTCTCAATAAATGTTGATTTGTATCATTCTTAAGCAGAATAGGCAGTATATTGGTCTCTTAATGCTTTCTGATTCTTATCCCTGATCACTTACAGCTCCTTTCTCTCTGATTTAAAATTTTCTCTGCATTTGATGTCATAAACATATACTTGTTCATGATATTCTCTTAACAGCTAAAGAATTCATCCATGTGATACAAGCAGTGTTTGTCTCATGTTTAAATTTTTTAGGAAAAATAATGGAATGGGAGAATTTAGCTCAGATGACCATTATATCTACTACTGTGGGCAGGAATCTTTTAGAGGAAATGGAGTAGCCATCATGTCAACAAAAGAGTCCAAAATGCAGTACTTGGATGCAATCTCAAAAATGACAGAATGATTTCTGTTTGTTTCCAAGGCAAACCATTCAATATCATGGGAATCCAAGTCTATGCCCCAACTAAAGCTGAAGAAGCTGAAGTTGAACAATTCTGTGAAGACCTAAAAGACCTTCTAGAACTAACACCCCCAAAAGATGTCCTTTTCATTATAGGGGACTGGAATGCAAAAGTAGGAAGTCAAGAAACACCTGGAGTAATAGGCAAATTTGGCCTTGGAATACAGAATGAAACAGGGTGAAGGCTAATAAAGTTCTGCCAAGAGAACACACTGGTCATAGCAAACACCCTCTTCCAACAACACACGAGAAGACTCTCACATGGACATCACCAAATGGTTCAATACTAAAATCAGATTGATTATATTCTTTGCAGCCACAGATGGAGAAGCTCTATACAATCAGCAAAAACAAGACCAGGAGCTGACTGTGGGTCAGATCATGAACTCCTTATTGCCAAATTCAGATTGAAATTGAAGAAAGTGGAGGAAACCACTAGACCATTCAGGCATGACCTAAATCAAATACCTTATGATTATACAGTGGAAGTGAGAAATAGATTGAAGGGACTAGATCTGATTGGCACAGTGCCTGATGAACCATGGATGGAGGTTCGTGACACAGTACATGAGACAGGAATCAAGACCATCTCCAAGAAAAAGAAAGCAAAAAACCAAAATGGCTGTCTGAGAAGGCTTTACAAATAGGTGTGAAAAGAAGGGAAGCGAAAAGCAAAGGGGAAAAGGAAAGATATAGCCATTTGAATGCAGAGTTCCAAAGAATAGCAAGGAGAGAGAAAAAAGCCTTCCTCAGCAATCAGTGCAAAGAAATAGAGGAAAACAATAGAATGGGAAAGACTAGAGATCTTTTCAAGAAAATTAGAGATACCAGTGGAGCATTTTATGCAAAGATGGGCTCAATAAAGGAAAGAAATGGTAGGTAGGGACCTAACAGAAGCAGAAGATATTAAGAAGAGATGGCAAGAATATACAGAAAACTGGGAAAAAAAAGATCTTCATGACCCAGATAACCACGATGGTGTGATCATTCACCTAGAGCCAGACATCCTAGAATGTGAAGTCAAGTGGACCTTAGGAAACATCACTACGAACAAAGCTAGTGGAGGTGATGGAATTCCAGTTGAGCTACTTGAAATCCTGAAAGATGATGCTGTGAAACTGCTGCACTCAATATGCCAGCAAATTTGGAAAACTCAGTGGTCACGGGACTGGAAAAGGTCGGTTTTCATTCCAATCCCAAAGAATGGAAATGCCAAAGAATGCTCAAGCTACCACACAATTGCACTCATCTACACGCTAGTAAAGTAATGCTTAAAATTCTCCAAGCCAGGCTTCAGCAATACATGAACGATGAACTTCCAGATGTTCAAGCTGGTTTTAGAAAAGGCAGAGGAACCAGAGATCAAATTGCCAACATCTGCTGGATCATCGAAAAAGCAAGATTGTTCCAGAAAAACATCTATTTCTGCTTGATTGACTATGCCAAAGCCTTTGACTGTGTGGATCACAATAAACTGTGGGAAATTCTGAGAGAGATGGGAATACCAGACCACCTGACCTGCCTCTTGAGAAATCTGTATGCAGGTCAGGAAGCAACAGTTAGAATTGGACATGGAACAGCAGACGGGTTCCAAATAGGAAAAGGAGTACGTCAGCGCTGTATGTTGTCACCCTGCTTATTTAACTTATATGCAGAGTACATCATGAGAAATGCTGGGCTGGAAGAAGCACAAGCTGGAATCAAGACTGCTGGGAGAAATATCAATAACCTCAGATATTCAGATGACACCACCCTTATGGCAGAAAGTGAAGAAGAACTACAGAGCCTCTTGATGAAAGTGAAAGAGGAGAGTGAAAAAGTTGGCTTAAAGCTCAACATTCAGAAAACTAAGATCATGGCATCCAGTCCCATAACTTCATGGCAAATAGATGGGGAAACAGTGGCTGAGTTTATTTTTATGGGCTCCAAAATCACTGCAGATGGTGATTGCAGCCATGAAATTAAAAGATGCTTACTCCTTATAAGGAAAGTTATGACCAACCTGACAACATATTAAAAAGCAGGGACATTACTTTGCCAATAAAGGTCCGTCTAGTCAAGGCTACGGTTTTTCCTGTAGTCATGTATGGATGTGAGAATTGGACTATAAAGAAAGTTGAGCACCGAAGAATTGATCCTTTTGAAGTATGGTGTTGGATAAGACTCTTGAGAGTCCCTTGGACTGCAAGGAGATCCAACCAGTCCGTCCTAAAGGAGATCAGTTCTTGGTATTCATTGGAAGGACTGATGTTGAAGCTGAAACTCCAATACTTTGGCCACCTGATGTGAAGAGCTGACTCATTTGAAAAGACCCTGATGCTGGGAAAGATTTATAATAGCCAGGACATGGAAGCAACCTAGATGTCCATCAGCAGATGAATGGATAAGAAAGCTGTGGTACATATACACGATGGAGTATTACTCAGCCATCAAAAAGAATACATTTGAATCAGTTCTAATGAGGTGGATGGAACTGGAGCCAATTATACAGAGTGAAGTAAGCCAGAAAGAAAAACACCAATACAGTATACTAACACATATATATGGAATTTAGAAAGATGGTAGTGTTAAACCTGTACGTGAGATAGCAAAAGAGACACAGATGTGTAGAACAGCCTTTTGGAATCTGTGGGAGAGGCAGAGGGTGGGATGATTTGGGAGAGTGGCATTGTAACATGTGTGATATCAGAAGTGAAACGAATCGCCGGTCTAGGTTCGATGCAGGAGGCTTGGGACTGATGCGCGGGGATGATCCGGAGGGATGGTGAGGGGAGGGTGGAGGGAGGGGTGGTCGGGATTGGGAGTTCATGTACACTCGTGGCTGATTCATGTCAATGTATAGCAAAATGAATACAGTATTGTAAAGCAAAACAAACTAAAAANACAGATGTGTAGAACAGCCTTTTGGACTCTGTGGGAGAGGGAGAGGGTGGGATGATTTGGGAGAGTAGCATTGTAATATGTATGATATCATAAGTGAAATGAATCGCCAGTCTAGGTTCAATGCAGGAGACTTGGGTCTGATGCATGGGGTTGATCTGGAGGGATGGTGAGGGGAGGGAGAGGGAGGGGGGTCGGGATTGGGAGCTCATGTACCCTCGTGGCTGATTCATGTCAATGTATAGCAAAATGAATACAGTATTGTAAAGCAAAACAAACTACAAAATAAAAATTTAAACTTAAATTAAAAAAATAAAATGTTGACTCTTCCTACGCAGGAACATGGAATATCTCTCCACCTGTTTATGTCATCTTTGAATTCTTACATGAGTGTCTTATAATTTTCTGTGTACAGTTCTTTTGTCTCCTTAGTTAAGTTTATTCCTGGATATTTAATTATTTTTGTTGCAGTGGTGACTAGGATTCCTTAATTTCTCTGATTTTCATTGTTAGTATATAGAAATGCAAGTGATTTCTGTATATTGATTTTGTATCCTGCAACTTTGCTAAATTCACTGATTAGCTGTAGTAATTTTCTGATACTATTTTTAGGGTTTTCTATGTACAGTATCATGTCATCTGCAAACAGTGAGAGCTTTACTTCTTTTCTATCTGGATTCCTTTTATTTATTTTTCTTTTCTGGTTGCTATAGCTAGTACTTTCAGAAATATCTTGAAAAATAGTGGTGAAAGTGGGCACCCTTGTTCTGTTCCTGATCTTAGGGGGAATGCTTTCAATTTTTTTTACCATTGAGAATAATTTTGGCTGTAGGCTTATCATATGTGGCTGCTGCTAAGTTGCTTCAGTCATGTCCGACTCTGTGTGACCCCATAGATGGCAGCCCACCAGGCTCCCCTGTCCCTGAGATTCTCCAGGCAAGAACACTGGAGTGGGTTGCCATTTCCTTCTCCAATGCATGAAAGTGAAAAGTGAAAGTGAAGTCGCTTAGTTATGCCCAAATCTTAGCGACCCCATGGACTGCAGCCTACCAGGCTCCTCTGCCCATGGGATTTTCCAGGCAAGAGTACTGGAGTGGGGTGCCATTGCCTTCTCCGCTCATATGTGGACTTTACTATATTGAGGTAGGTTCTTTCTATGCCCATTTTTGAAGAGTTTTAATCCTAAATGGGTGCTGAATTTTGTCAAAGGCTTTTTCTGCGTTTACCGAGATTATCATATAATTTTTATCTTTCAATTTGTTAATATGGTGTATCACATTGATTAATTTCCATATATTGAAGAATGTTTGCATCCCTGGAATAAACCCAACTTGATCATGTTGTATTAGCTTTTTGATGTGTTGCTGAATTCTTTTTGCTAAATTTTTGTTGAGGATTTTTGTATCTATGTTCATCAGTGATATTGGCCTGTCGTTTTCTTTTTTTGTGTTGTTTTGGTTTTGGTATCAGGGTGATGGTGGCCTTGTAGAATGAGTTTGGAAGTGTTTCTTCCCCTGCAATTTTTTGAAAGAATTTTAGAAAGATAGGAAATAGCTCTTCTTTAAATGTTTGATAGAATTTTTTCTTGTGAAGCTATCTGGTCTGGGCTTTTGTTTTGGGGGAGAGTTTTGATTACCACTTCAATTTCAGTGCTTTTAATTGGGTTATTCATAAATCTCTATTTCTTCCTAGTTCAATCTTGGAAGATTGAAGTTTTCTAAGAATCTGTCCATTTCTTCCAGGTTATCCATTTTATTGCCATATAGTTGTTCATAATAGTCCCTTATAATCCTTTGTATTTCTCCATTGTCTGTGGTAACCTCTCCTTTTTCATTTCTAATTTTGTTGATTTGATTCTTCTCTCTTTTTTCCTTGGAGAGTCTGGCTAAAGTCTTGTCAATTTAGTTTATCTTCTCAAAGAACAAACTTTTAGATTTATTAATCTTTCTATTGTTTCTTTCATTTCTTTTTCATTTATTTCTGCTTGGATCTTTATGATTTCTTTTCTTCTAGTAACTTTGGGTTTTTTTCTTCCTCTTTTTCCAGTTATTTTAGGTGTAAAGTTAGGTTGTCTAGTCAATGTTTTTCTTGTTTCTTAAGGTAGGATTGTATCACTATAAACTTTCCTCTTAGAACTGCTTTTGCTGCATCACAAAGGTTTTGAGTTGTCGTGTTTTCATTCTCATTTGTTTCTAGAAAATTTTTATTTCCCTTTTGACTTCTTCAGTAACCTATTGGGTATTTAGAAATATGTTGTTTAGTCTCCATGTGTTTGTTTCTTACAGTTTTTTTTCCTTCTTTTTGTAATTGCTATCTAGTCTCATAGTGTTGTAGTTGGAGAAGATGCTTGATATGATTTTAATTTTCTTAAATTTACTTAGGTTTGATTTGTGAACCAAGATGTGATCTATCCTGTAGAATGTTTCATGTGCACTTGAGAAGAATGTGTATTCTTCTCCATTTGGATGGAATGTCCTGAAGATATCAAGGAGATCCATCTCATCCAATGTATCATTTAAGACTGGTGCCTCATTATTAGTTTTCTGTTTTGATGATCTGCCCATTGGTGTGAGTGGGGTTTAAGGTCTCCTACTATTATTGTGTTACTATCAATTTTTCCTTTTATGTCTGTTAGTGTTTGTCTTATGTATCAAGGTGCTCCTATTTGGGTGCATAGATATTTACAATTGTTATGTAAATGTATGTTATATCTTCCTCAGATTGATCCCTTGATCATCAGGTAGTGCCCTTCTCTATATTTTGTAATCTTCTTTATTTAAAGGCCTATTTTGTCTGATATGAGGATTGCTACACCAGCTTTCTTTTGCTTCATATTTGCATGGAATATATTTTTCCATCCTCTCACTTTCAGTCTATATGTTTCTTCAGATCTGAAGTGGGTTTCTTTTAGACAACATATACATGGATCTTGTTTTTATATCCATTCAGCTGATCTGCGTCTTTTGATTGGAGCATTTAATCCACTTACATTTAAAATAATTATTGATATATATGTTCCTATTGGCATTTTCTTAATTGTTTGGAGTTTATTTTGTAGATCTTTTTCCTTCTCTTGTATTCCTTGACTATATAAGTCCCTTTAACATTTGTTGTAAAGGTGGTTTGGTGGTACTGAATTCTCTTAATTTTTGCTTGTCTGAAAAGCTTTTTATTTCTCCATCCATTTTGAATGAGATTCTTGTTAGGGACAGTAACTTTGGTTGTAGATTTTTCCATTTCAGTACTTTAAATATATTTTTTTCAGTGGTCATGTATGGATGTGAGAGTTGGACTATAAAGAAGGCTGGGCACCAAAGAATTGATGCGTTTGGACTGTGGTGTTGGAGAAGACTCTTGAGAGTCCCTTGGATTGCAAGGAGATCCAACCAGTCCATCCTAAAGGAGATAAGTCCTGCGTGTTCATTGCAAGGACTGATGTTGAAGCTGAAACTCCAATACTTTGGTCACCTGATGTGAAGAGCTAACTCATATGAAAAGACCCTGATGCTGGGAAAGATTGAGGGCAGGAGGAGAAGGGGACGACAGAGGATGAGGTGGTTGGAAGGCATCACCGACTCAATGGATATGGGTTTGGGTAAACTTTGGGAGTTGGTGATGGACAGGGACGCCTGGCGTGCTGTGGTTAATGGGGTTACAAAGAGTCAGACACAACTGAGCGACTGAGCTGACTGACTTTAAAAATACCCTGCCATTCTTTTCTGGCCTGCAGAGTTTCTGCTGAAAGATGAGCTATTACGTGTATGGGGTTTCCCTTCTATGTTACTTGTTGATTCTTCCTTGTTTCTTTTATTACTTATGTTTAGTTTTTGTTAGTTCAGTTAGTATGTGTTTTGGTATGTTTCTCCTTGGGTTTATCCTGTATGGGACTCTTTGTGCCTCTTGGACTTGATTGACTATTTTTTTTTCCATGTTGGGGAAATTTTCAACTATAATCTTCAAAAATTTTCTCATACCCTTCTTCTCTTCTTCTTCTGGGACCCCTATAATTTGAATGTTGGTGTGTTTGATATTGTCCAAGAGGTCTCTGAGACTGTCCTCAGTTCTTTTCATTCTTTTTACTTTATCCTGCTCTTTGGACGTTATTTCCACCATTTTATCTTCCACCTCACTGATTTGTTTTTCTGCTTCAGATATTCTGCTATTGATTCCTTCTAGAGAATTTTTAATTTCAGTAATTGTGTTGTTTGTCCCTGTATATGTATTATTTAATTATTCTAGGTCTTTGTTAATTGATTCTTGCATTCTCTCTGTTTTGAAGATTGTGATTATGTTTACTATCAATATTCTGAATTATTTGTCAGGTAATTTGCCTATTTCCTCTTCATTTATTTGGACTTCTGTGTTTCTGGTTTGTTCTTTCATTTGCATAGTATTTCTCTGCCTTTTCATTATTATTTTTTAACTTATTGTGTTTGAGGTCTATTTTCCCAGGCTTCAAGGTTGAATTCTTTCTTCCTTTTAGTTTCATCCCTCCTAAGCTTGGTCCATTCAACTTTTTCATTCAGAAAATGAAGATCATGGCATCCAGTCCCATCATTTCATGGGAAATAGACAGGGAAACAGTGTCAGACTTTATTTTTCTGGGCTCCCAAATCAGTGCATATGGTGACTGCAGCCATGAAATCAAAAGACGCTTACTCCTTGGAAGAAAACTTATGACCAACCTAGATAGCATATTTAAAAGCAGAGATATTACTTTGCTGACTAAGGTCCGTCTAGTCAAGGCTATGGTTTTTCCAGTAGTCATGTATAGATGTGAGAGTTGGACTTTGAAGAAGGCTGAGCGCCAAAGAATTGACGCTTTTGAACTGTGGTGTTGGAGAAGACTCTTGAGAATCCCTTGGACTGCAAGGAGATCCAACCAGTCCATTCTGAAGGAGATCGGCCTTGGGATTTCTTTGGAGGGAATGATGCTGAAGCTGAAACTCCAGTACTTTGGCCACCTTATGCGAAGAGTTGACTCATTGGAAAAGACTCTGAAGCTGGGAGGGATTGAGGGCAGGAGGAGAAGGGAACGACTGAGGATGAGATGGCTGGATG
This sequence comes from Neotragus moschatus, assembly GCA_006410615.1. NCBI lineage: Eukaryota > Metazoa > Chordata > Mammalia > Artiodactyla > Bovidae > Neotragus > Neotragus moschatus. The sequence goes on along the minus strand of SJYA01000086.1, from coordinate 434,752 downwards.
GCATCACTAACTCGATGGGCATGAGTCTGAGTGAACTCCGGGAGTTGGTGATGGACAGGGAGGCCTGGCGTGCTGCAATTCATGGGGTCGCAAAGTGTCGGACACTACTGAGCGACTGAACTGAACTGAACTGAAGGTTGGTCNGAATCAGTTCTAATGAGGTGGATGGAACTGGAGCCAATTATACAGAGTGAAGTAAGCCAGAAAGAAAAACACCAATACAGTATACTAACACATATATATGGAATTTAGAAAGATGGTAGTGTTAAACCTGTACGTGAGATAGCAAAAGAGACACAGATGTGTAGAACAGCCTTTTGGAATCTGTGGGAGAGGCAGAGGGTGGGATGATTTGGGAGAGTGGCATTGTAACATGTGTGATATCAGAAGTGAAACGAATCGCCGGTCTAGGTTCGATGCAGGAGGCTTGGGACTGATGCGCGGGGATGATCCGGAGGGATGGTGAGGGGAGGGTGGAGGGAGGGGTGGTCGGGATTGGGAGTTCATGTACACTCGTGGCTGATTCATGTCAATGTATAGCAAAATGAATACAGTATTGTAAAGCAAAACAAACTAAAAAATAAAAATTTAAACTTAAAAAAAAAAAAAGATTGAGGGCAGGAGGAGAAGGGGATGACAGGATGAGATGGCTGGATGGCATCACCGACTCGATGGACATGAGTTTGGGTAAACTCTGGGAGTTGGTGAAGGACAGGGAGGCCTGGCATGCTGCAGTTCATGAGGTCGCAAAGAATTGGACGCTACTGAGTGATAGAACTGAACTGAATGGAAAACAGAAAAAGAAACAGGTGGCCCATAAAATATTTTGTAGCTTTTAAGGATATGTCATGGCAACTCGCTCCAGTGCTGTTGCCTGAAAAATCCCATGGATGGAGGAGCCTGGTAGGCTATAGTCCATGGGGTCCAAAGAGTCAGACACAATTCAGCGACTTCACTTTCACTTTCATGATTTAAGGCTGAATCTTATAGGCTTTTCCTGGAGGAAGGGGTGGGTTTTTAGTAGATATCAGGAATATAGCCTGAATTTTCACCTATTTTATTATTATACTGAACACCAACCTTTATCTTAGAAAATATGTCTTTTTGAGTGCAAAGAGGGAAAAAATACATTTCTCTTCTCTTGTGAAGTCTCCAGGTGCCATTTCTCAGACCTTGGAAACAGCCCAGTTGCTATTTGCCACCTACCCTAGGTAGCCTGATATTTTTGAGCTTCCCTCTGCTCATTACCCCTATTGCTGCCAAATAACAAAACCATCTGCTCTGGTTGGACAGCATCTGAAGATGATTCTGTAAGTTCCAGAAACAAGAAAGTGATTTGGCCCTGGTAAAGGGAAGAGGGCAGATTCCTTCCTTCTACCTATCCATTAATTCAACTCCTGGATGCTTTCCCCGATTAGCAAAAAAGAATATCCAAACAGCTGGAACAAAGATCTGGGAATAGGAGATTTTGGAGGAGCTGCTGACTTGCTGAGGAAGTGCAGCCTCAGTGAGCAGAATCAGGATAGATCCATTTGCTCTTATTTAGCAAGGCAATGACCCGTACGTGGAAACAGCCATTTGACATCCCACGGAGAAAACCTATTGCTGAGGCAGCGATAATGGGCATCCTTAACTGGGCATGAATGCAAATGTTGCTGTCTGAATAATTTGTCCCCTTTTTAAACCAGCCCACACACTTAGATGCCAGGGTAAATTATGAGCATTTAATAAATATAGAAAAATTCCAATTTAATGTACTTTCTTTTCAGGTAGACTAGGGAACTCAACTAGATGCAGATATCTATGCCATGCATGTAATACTCATACATGTAACACACATCAACCGCTGAGCAGTATGCAAGTGAGAACATAGGAAGTCGTTGTCCCATGGCCACTAGATCTGAATAATTTAGAGCAGGCTGACCCAAATTAACCCTCCCTTTTGGCAGTGCTTACTGTCTGGATAGGTCTATAGGGACTGTTTTGGGATGAATCTGACTGCCTAGAACAGTGTCAGGAACTCTTGGGACCACTTGAGAATGCTATGTAATGTAGGACTCAAAGGCCCAGAAGAGTATGTCTTACCCAGCTTTGGCCACACAGTCAAATGCCAGCTGCATCTCAGAGGACTGTAATGAGTGAGGCTTCAGGCACTTTTAGTTGCATATACAGTTCAGAAACTACTCCTGGCGGATTAAAGAAGAATTAAAAGAGGATGGCTTTTTCTTTTTCATTGTTTTAATATGTCATGTTCACAAACTTCCTCACTGCCATTTCCCTGACTTTAGCACATTATCAGTCATATGGTACTTGGTATTGCTTTGTTTTATACATTCATTTTATCTTTTTCTCAAATTGTTAGCATATTATTCCTCTGTCTTTAAGTTACTTTGTTCACTGTTTGCTGCATGCACAAGTGCAGCAGCATTTGTAATCATTCCTGGCAGAGAAATTTGAGTAACTGAAGCTCATAATGAGCTTCTCTGACCTTCAGCCTCATCTGACACTCGAGGAACCCAGATTTTCCCATTCACCCATGAAATCTGTATCTAAAAGGAATCATGTTCCTGTAGAGTGCTCCTTTTCAAATACCTGCTTTGGAGGCTGATGATTTTTGCCTTATAAATGGATCCTAATAAGAGTGGGAGCTAGTACAAGTGGAAAGAAATTACCGTTGCTAGTTATTTTACTCTGCTGCAAGGACTAAGGCTTCAGAGACTCAAATTACAGACACCAAACACCTGACAGCATCTGTTGTCTGGAAGACAGTACAAATTATATAAGTGTGACAAAAGTTTATTTGGAGTATTTTTCTCTTTGATTCATTATTTATTATTAAAATATAGCTGATTACAGTGTTGTGTTCGTTTCAGGTGTACATCCCTTTTTCAGATTATTTTCCCGTATAGGTTATTACAAAATACTGAGTAGGGTTCCTTATGCCATCCTTGTTGCTTCTCTGTTTTATATATAGCAGTGTGAAAGTGAAAATGAAAGTCACTCAGTTGTGTCTGACTCTTTGCAACCCCATGGACTATACAGTCTGTGGAAATTTCCAGGCCAGAATATTGGAGTGGGTAGCTGTTCCCTTCTCCAGGGGATCTTCCCAACTCAGGAATCGAACCAAGTTCTCCTGCATTGCAGGCAGATTTGCAGCTTCTTTACCAACTGAGCTACTGCTGCTGCTGCTGCTGTTGCTAAGTCACTTCAGTCATGTCCAACTCTCTGCGAACCCATAGACGGCAGCCCATGAGGCTCCCCCATCCCTGGGATTCTCCAGGCAAGAACAATGTAGTGGGTTGCCATTTCCTTCTCCAATAACTGAGCTACTAGGGAAGCCCATATATATGTGTGTGTGTGTGTATGTATGTATGTAGCAGTGTGCATATGTTAATCCCAGCCTTCTAACTGATCCCTCTCTGACCTGGAGTGCTTTTGCTTTTTTTCTGGAGCCCAAGAGTTAAGCTTCTAAAAATTTGGGGAAAACTTATTTAACTTATGGTTCTACACTGTCATATCTATGACATTTTTATGTTACTTTTTGTTGTAGTTATAAAGTGTCCAGACATTAACTGAAGGGTTGACATATTGATATATGTCAATATTGACATATGACATATTGACATAACTCTGTCCATTAATAGATAAGAACTGAGTGTATGTCCTTGGGGTAATTTATTGTTAATACTGATATTAATAATCGATTATAAATTGTAATTACTTTTATCCTTTTGGCAATAAAAATATATTGGTAAAACTATATTTAGAATACCATTGGCCATAGAAATGTAAGAATTCTTTTATCATGTTATCTTAGAAGGAATAAGGCCAACACTGCTTTTTTTAACTAGTGTTAGCATGTAATAAATAATGGCTACACTATAGATAGAACCTCTTTCCGTTCACTCATGTTTGGCCCTAATAGTAATCCCATAACATAGCCTACTATCAATTTTGCACATTGCTTCCTTTTAACAGATGAGGAAACAGATTTAAATAATCAGTCATTAGTTTGCTCATTTTTAGGCATTCAAAACATATTAAGTACCTACAGTGTGCCTAATGATGGGGATTCAAAATCAAAATCACGTATCAGAGAATGTGCTGTTGCCTTATGAGCTGGTGGCAGGGCAGGATCCGAATCCCCTGGCTCTCAGCCTAGTTCACTGTGCTACATTTTCCATTCCTGTCATCCATCCTAGAAACTACCACACCATGCAGCTAAACATGCTTCAGTGGCATTTTCAGAAGCAAATGCCAGGCTGGATGGATGATTGATGTTTCACAAGATGGCATTTATGAGTTATATTGTGTATTTTTATCCTTATCGTTGAATTCTTTGATTGTGTGTATTAAAAACAAGCGCTACTCAAAAAAAAAAAAACCTGTAGATTTTTGAATCCAATTCTTATATATATCTGCCATACTGTTCCATAGTCTGTTATCTGTGCAAAAGATAGGGTTTAAGTTTGTCTAATCTTATGAAAGAAAGGGTAGAAATTAGGAAGCTGACAGTGTTGTGTTTTTAACACCCCCTCACTGCCATACACAGTGGTACACACACCTTACCCCAACTTCAAATGAACAATAACTGAGACCAATTTGTTTCTAATTTGTACCATTAGGAATGACATTTTGAATTGAATACAAGCAATAACACTAATTATTTGAGGTTAGGGAAATGAGCCAACTGACCACTTTTCTCCCCTACTCTGAAACTTATTATTTTCCTTCTGTAGGCTGGTCAGTTAGGGACTGAGGATTAAAGGCAGTAAAACATTCACAGCCAAAATTAGATGGCTGTGCAAACCTAGGAGTACTTTTAAAGCAATGTGTGCTGGCAGATAAGATCCAATGGTAGACGTGCAATAAAGTTGGTTTTGTGGGAGTACAATGAGTACCTGAACAGAGATGACAATTTTCCTTTCCTCTACGGAAAGAACCCCGTTCAAAATTTTCCCTTATTATGACTGCTTCTCAATTTGGAACAATTAGGAACTTTTGGTTTAAGAAACAGGAATTGACTGGCTAATTTTATGTAAGAAGGGGATGAAACACTGGAAGAATATGGAATAGCTCACAGAACCAAAGTTAAAGCAGAAATATCTTGCCCTGGAAACCACAAAATCATGGATCTCTAGATGCAAGTTCCAGACACTAGTGAAAAATAATGGTTCTTTCAGGTGGTTGCTTTCATGCTATGTTTTAGCTAACTATTGCTGATGAACAAACCAGTCCGGAATTCATAGGCATTATTCTTTATTTCTCACAAGTGTACAAGTCAGGACACTTCTATGCTGGGCTTCACTAGAGGTGACTGTGTTCCTGGGGTTGTCGGATTCATCAAGTGAAAATATAGGATTCCAGTTAAATTAGAATTTTAGATAATGAATAACTTTTTAGTATAAATATATTCCATTAAATATTTGGAACATACTTTAATAATTTGTTGTTTATCTGCAACTCCTGTTTGACTGAGTATGTCATATTTTATCTGGCAATCCTATTTGCCACTTCCCATCCTCCTTCTCCTGGGATCAAAAGACTCAGTTGAGCATGTTCTTCTCCTGATGATGGCAGAGGCAGAAGACCGAGGGAGTCCAATTGGGCCAGCACTTGTCAAGACTCTGCTTATAGGACCTGTACTGATAGCTTTGGCCAAAACAAATAACATGCTCCAGCAACGTAAAAATGTGTACCCCCCACAATAGGAGGGTTTGGGCATGGCACAGGTTGTAGAAACAGGGTAGAGTGGAAAACTGGAGCCATTAACACAGTCAGTCAGTTTCCACTTCTTCTTCGTCTAGTTTTTATAAAAACCAGACGAAGGGAATGTGTGTGCTTAGTTGTGTCAGACTCTTTGTAGCCTCTTGAGTTGTAGCCTGCCAGTCTCCTCTGTCCTTGGCAATTTTCAGGCAAGAAATACTGGAGTGGATTGCCATTTCCTTCTCCAGGGGATCTTCCTGACTCAGAGATTACACCCACATCTCCTGTGTCTCCTATATTGTCGGCAGAATATTTACCTGATGAGCTATTGGGGAAGTCAGTTCTAGAGAGAGATAGTCTGAAATGTATAACTTAGATAATTTTCATTGGCTGAGGGAAAAAAAAAAGGTCACCTGATTGAAAATCCCAGCAAACCAATGGTAATGAGATGAGAGGTAGTTCTCCAAAGGAAAACTAGGATGTCTTACCAGAAGAAGAAGGCACAGATTGGGCAGGTAAAACACTCTACTATATCCTTGACTTTGCCTGCATTTCCACTTTTGTTCATACACGAGAAATGTTAGTCTCATACAAAAGAGAAGAAGGAATGAGTTTGAACCTGGATAACTGTACAAAAATGCAGAGGCAGCTCTGAGTCCCCCCAAACCAGAGCAAATCCTAGAGATCTAGTAGAGATAGTGGATAAGAAAATTACCAAAAAAGTAACCCAGGACAATAAAACCATGAGTGCCAGAGTCTGATTGGCTGTGTCCTAATCTTACTTAATGCTGATTCATTGCACAGCTGAAAGAATTCATTTATCCCAGAGCAACTAGATGCTAGCATTATTTTAGAAATTTCCATTCACTTTGTACTAAATAAAAGGGGGAAAAACATGCATTTAACATCAACCATATGTGAATTTAAATGAAAAATATTACCTATTTAATAATTCAGATTTTAAAATAACTTTTGAGTGCATCGTATTCACTGTACAGTTATTGTAACAATGGAAACCCTGAGGATTACTTTGAATAATGAATTTTGCTAATGTCCTGAAAAATGGATTATCTAAATTATTTTTTTCACTCTATTTTAGGAGGTGTTGTTCTAATAAGCAATTAACTTTGAAACAAGCAACACCTAATAATAGTGTGGTGTCTGAAAGATTACTGAATTATATTTTCAAAAATTTTGATAAATTACTTGGCATGGTAAGTAAGGTTTATATTTACGTTTCCCAGAAAATATTACTCTGTCCAAGTAGGTTACATTTTGGTAATTCTGAAAACCAAAATGACGTACACATTTTATATTATTTAGTAAATGGTATTGGGGAAATTGGCTAAAAAATATGGGAGAAAATCTAGTTATAATTCACACCATAAGTATATTACATATGATGTAAAGAGTTCAATTTTTTAAATAAAACAGATCATTAAAACAAACAAACAAAAAATAAACAGATAACAGTTAACTGATCTGATGTTATAGAAGGATCTAATATACCCAGAAGCAATAGAAGAAAACTCAGAGAAAGAGAAACAAAAACGTTAAGACATTGGGACTTACCTGTAGTGGTACAGTGGTTAGGACGCCATGCTTCCACTTATTTGCAAAGCAGAAACAGACACAGGTGTAGAGAGCAAATTTATAGATACCAAGGGAGGAAGAAGGGGTAGGATAAATTAAGAGACTGCAGTTGACGTACATACATACATTCAGTTCAGTTCAGTTCAGTCGCTCAGTCATGTCTGACTCTTTGTGACCCCATGAACTGCAGCACGCCAGACCTCCCTGTCCATCACCAACTCCTGGAGTTTACCCAAACTCATGTCTATCGAGTTGGTGATGCTATCCAGCCATCTCATCCTCTGTAGTCCCCTTCTCCTCCTGCCCCCAATCCTTCCTAGCATCAGAGTCTTTTCCAACGAGTCGACTCTTTGCATGAGGCGGCCAAAGTATTGGAATTTCAGCTTCAGCATCAGTCCTTCCAATGAACACACAGGACATACATTACTATGTATAAATCAGGTAACTAACTAATGAAAACCTACTCTATAGCACAGGAAACTCTACTTAGTGCTCTTTGGTGACCTAGCTAGGAAGGAGAGCTAAAAAAGAGAGGATATATAAGATCCCCTGGCATAGGAATTGCAACCGACTCCAGTATTCTTGCCTGGAAAGGTTCATGGACAGAGCAGCCTGGTGGGCTATAGTCCATGGAGCCACTAAGCACAGCACACATGATGTCTTACCAGCTGTTAATCTTATACATCATATATATAACTGATTCACTTTATTATACAGCAGAAACTAACATTGTAAAACAACTATACTCCAATAAAATATTTTTAATAAAAATAAATTTGCAAAGCACTAATATCCTTTGAATAAAAATTGTTAGGAAATACTTGAGAAAGAGAAAACCAAAACAAACAAACAAAAACTACCCAGAGTACTGTAATAACCCAAGAATTGAGCATAAATCAATATTTCAGTGACTTTGACAAATAACTTATGTTTGCTGATGTAAATAAGGTTATCTTGTTAAACAGTATTTCCTGAGTAGTCATCTTTACTACTGAGAATTAAAATAGATTAAAAACTATTTGGAACCACTTTTTCAAAAGCAAATGTAATAGAGAAAAGGAGTTAAGTATAGAAGATTTGTAATACTTTTGGGTTTGGGACTAGCTCTATAATTCCTTAGCTAATGTGATTCCCCACCCCCCCCACCCCACCCCCATTTTGTGCATTATGTACACATCTGTAAAATGCCAATAATAATAAAAACACTTTTTAACTTCTCAGAATCTTTCTTAAAATTTTACTAGTAAAAGAATAAAAACTTTGATTTGTCACTTTAATGTTATCAGTGATAGTGTAAATGTAGACTACATGAATCGCTATAGGAAACTAGGAAGGAACTTTCAAGTTATCAAGCAAAAAAGATATATATATATTTATATACATACATTTATGTTATGTATAAAACTCCTGATAGAAGAAAAAAGAAATTAAAACTCAGAAATGTCTAAAATCGGGAAAACTGGACATCAAGTTTATTGTAATTCCTAAAATATATAAACATTTTTTGCCCCATGGCTAATTATTTTTTTTCCAATTGATACCAAAATAGATAAATGTATTGGTTACTAAAGACATACTGATAAAAGTTGTGTTGTTTCAGTTGTTCAGAATAAGAGCTTGCTCCTTCCTGACAAAAATTTAATGAGATGACTTCCTTGAGCTCAGAAAAGAGTTGGGGAGAAGACTTTCATTCTTTTATTCTTTTTTTCAATCACTCTGTGAGCACTTAATATTCCAAATACTGTGCTCTGTAAGATTTAATGGTCAGGAAAACAAAAGCCCTCCTGTCTGCCTCTTTCAGCTTAATGACAGGCATAGGTAAATAATCCAGCAATTATGGTTCATGGCTGTGTGGAGAAATACAGGTTACAATATGACAACACAAGATAGGCACCCAGTATGGAATCAGGAGTGGGCTGGAGTGGGGTTGGGGGTATGACAAGACAATCTCCTGGAACAAGTGAGAAAACAAGCTGACAAGCTGAAACCCGAAGGAGGAAATGGAACAACCATATGAAGAGTTGAAAGAAAACTATTCCATTAGAAAAAAAAAAAAAAAAAGTAGAATGTTAAATGCCTAGGAGTAAACAGAGATGGTGTATTCCAGGAACCAAAAGTTGTTTGATCCAATTGGTTGGTACAACTCAAAGGGAATATGAAATAAGGCAGGAGAGAGAATCAGGGGCTAACCATGAATGACCTATTAAGTCATATTAAGAAGTTTTGATTTTATCTTGAGGGCAATGAGGTTGAAGGATATAATACTCATATTTGCAACTTAGGGGAAAATTGGTAGCTCAGACGGTAAGAGCATCTGCCTGCAATCCTGGAGACCTGGGTTTGATTCCTGGGTCAGGAAGATCCCCTGAAGAAGGAAATGGTAATCCACTCCAGCACTCTTGCCTGGAAAATCCCATGGACAGAGGAGCCTGATAGGCTATAGTCCATGGGGTCTCAAAGAGTTGGACATGACTGAGCGACTTCACTCACTCATGGTGAGTGAATGACAGTGAGCTTGAAGAGAGAACACTCAGAGGTAAAAACAAACAAACAAACAAACAAAAAAAACTAGTTATAATGCAGTTGAGAGTGATAAATGAATCTGAGAGAGATTTAAAAGTCATAAGCCATAGAATTGGGGGTCCACTTTATGCGGGGACAGTAAAGGAGAGAGAACAATCAAGGAAGATAAACTTCTTTTTTGATTTGGGCAACTGTTTGCATAATAACATTATTACTGAAAGAAAAAAGTGATCACAAGATTACAAGTTCTCTGTGGGAAGGAAGATGATGACCCCAGTTCTGAGTATATTAAATCCTGTATTTCTGTGAGAGAGTTGATAGAGCTGTAGAATAATCAGTTCATTGAAAGTATAGATATAAAGATCATGAGAAAAACATGGGCAGAAGATACTGATTTGGAAGCATCAGTATCATGGCTGTAGCTTCTGAAGCTAAAGAGTATATGTGTAGTACGTGATCACAGTGCATAATATTAAAAAAAAAACGAACCGTGATCAGACCTTCAGATATTTAGGGGATAGGACAAGGTAAGCCCAAAAGTTAAACATGGAACGCTGGCCAAAAGCATAAGAGGAAAAGCAGTTGAGTTTGGTGACCTAAAAACTAAGAAAAGGAAGAATGATGTTACTATCAACAAAGTCAAATACTTCAGAGAAAAATGGGAATAATAACAAAATTTTTCATTGGACTTAAAAGTAATATAGTTCAAAGACATTGGTGAGCTTCTTGAGAGCAGTTTCTTTGGAAGTTAATGAGTGAGTCCAGATTGCACTGAAGATTGGAGTATGCAATGTGAATTAGGGAATGAAGACATGAGATAGAACAATTCCTTCAAGAACGTGGAGATAGGTTTGAAAGTAGGTAAGATGGGACTTGGCAGGGGATGGGGGATCTTCTTTCTAGAGCAGAAAGACTACATCATATATAAATGCTTATGGGAAGAAACTTCCAATAAAATAGGAAGATAAACGGTGGAGTAAAAACTATTGGTTAGTGACCCAGGGTGGATACAATGTCAGCACTATTACATTTCTAACTGTTTAGCCCAAATGCTATCTACACCTCCAGTATCTGAGAGCCAGAGCCCGAACATATTGTCCTTAATTAGGAGAAAGAATATAGTTGGTGGCTGAAACATAGCCCTGTAGTCAATTATTCTTTATTTTATTCTCAGTTTTATCACCACCTGTCTATGTAACATTGAACAAGTGACCCCCCCCCCTTTTGTGCCATGTAAAATCAAAGTCCTTAGTACATATATATTCCTCATATAAAGGAGAGGCTATATGAGTAAATTTTATCATTGATCAAAGCTCTCTGGGATCTTGACCATTGGAGATTTTTTGTTTTGTAAATTTTCATGTTTACAGTCAATATTTTAGGGATATGGAGCCTTTCCCCGTCCACTTTTTCATATTAAATCAGACCATATCTGTTTTTTTTTTTTCCAAGTCTCTGTTTGCATGACACATTTTTTTTTTTTTTTTTACTTTACAATATTGGTTTTGCCACACATCAACATGAATCTGCCATGGGTGTACACATGTTCCCAATCTCGAACCCCCTTCCACCTCCCCCCTGACACACCATCCCTCCAGATCATCCCAGGGCACAAGCCCCAAGCATCCTACACCCTGCACTGAACCTAGACTGGTGATTCATTTCTTATATGATATTATACATGTTTCAATGCCATTCTCCCAAAGCAGTCCACCCTCTCCCACAGAGTCCAAAAGACTGTTCTATACATCTGTGTCTCTTTTGCTGTCTTGCATACAAGGTTATCATTCAGTTCAGTTCAGTCGCTCAGTCATGTCCGAACCTTTGCGACCCCATGAATCACAGCACCCCAGGCCTCCCTGTCCATCACCAACTCCCAGAGATCACTCAGACCCACATCCATCGAGTCAGTGATGCCATCCAGCCATCTCATTCTCTCTCGTCCCCTTCTCCTCCTGCCCCTAATCCCTCCCAGCTTCAGAGTCTTTTCCAATGAGTCAACTCTTTGCATGAGGTGTCCAAAGTACTGGAGTTTCCGCTTTAGCATCATTCCCTCTAAAGAAGTCCCAGGGCTGATCTTCAGAATGGACTGGTTGGAACTCCTTGCAGTCCAAGGGACTCTCAAGAGTCTTCTCCAACACCACAGTTCATAGCCTTGACTAGACGGACCTTAGTCATTACCATCTTTCTAAATTCCATATATATGCATTAGTCAAGGCTATGGTTTTTCCAGTGGTCATGTATGGATGTGAGAGTTGGACTGTGAAGAAGGCTGAGTACCAAAGAATCGATGCTTTTGAACTGTAGTGTTGGAGAAGACTCTTGAGAGTCCCTTGGACTGCAAGGAGATCCAACCAGTTCATTCTGAAGGAGATCGGCCCTGGGATTTCTTTGGAAGGAATGATGCTAAAGCTGA
>SJYA01000086.1:401659-422414 GCA_006410615.1 Neotragus moschatus | reverse complement strand
TGTCATCTGCAAACAGTGAGAGTTTTACTTCTTCTTTTCCAATTTGGATTCCTTTTATTTCTTTTTCTGCTCTGATTACTGTGGCCAAAACTTCCAGAACTATGTTGAATAGTAGTGGTAAAAGTGGGCACCCTTGTCTTGTTCCTGATTTTAGGGGAAATGCTTTCAATTTTTCACCATTGAGAATAATGTGTGCTGTGGGTTTGTCATAGATAGCTTTTATTATGTTGAGGTATGTTCCTTCTATTCCTGCTTTGGGGAGAGTTTTTATCATAAATGGATGTTGAATTTTGTCAAAGGCTGTCTCTGCATCTATTGAGATAATCATATGGCTTTTATTTTTCATTTTGTTAATGTGGTACTCTGTGTCCTGTCTTGGAATTCAGAATTAACAATGAATTAAGTGATGTGAACTCTTGTAATTACTATATAGCTTCCTTTTACAGATTTTACATTGTTGAGGAAAGATTCCTAGGATGTCTAAGTCTTGTTCTCGAACACCATCATGAGTAGTATTATAGATGTTATGGGACATAATGAGAACCATAGCTTATTCAATTGAGAAAGAGAAAGTGTGACTATTAAACAATAGGACAATTGGACATACAGGAGCTCTGAATTCTAAGCCTAGCCATATTTCTTGATGGGATCACCTTTGATAAGCCATTATTCTACTCTCAGCCTCACATTCTTCCTTATTAAATGCATATAACTTTTCAGGTCCTCCTTGTAAAAGTCTAAGAGACTATAAGTCAATATATGAATATGAGAAAACTACTCTTAACCCAAAGGGGAAACAGAAACTCTACCAATAGAAATTAATAAGTAACAGAAATCAACTACATTCTATTTCTGCCATTGTGTTTGGTTTGGAATGACGGGTTCCTACCCAGAGACCATATAAGATGCCATTGTGAGAAGAATCCTAGTCAAGAGAATTCTCCTCCCACTTCCTCCTTTGACACTCTGCCCTGGTCACTTGCCCAGGTACCATCAATAACTGCTAACAGAGATCTGCAGAATCCTATGGTTGTCAGGCAGCTGTTTCTACAAGCAAAAAATATTCCCGTTTTATTTGTCACTGCACAGAGTCTCTAATGGGCAGCAAGAGTGGGAAAAAATAAAAGTTTATTTTTGTTTTGTTTTGTTTTATATTGAACTCCTTCATGCTTTCTTGTCTTCTTCCCTCCACCTGACACATAGTTTCTCAGGGACAGCACAAGCAACCAAGAGTTTAAAAAAAATAGGAAAATGAAAATCACAGTCAAAGCATAAACTCTGCAATTTGTAATCAGGACATAACCTCTGTGATGAAATATGTGAGTAAGTAATTCACTTTCCATGTAAGCCCACCAGTATGAAATCTAATGTTGCTGCCCTGAACACTAATGAAGGAAGTCAGACGGCAGTACAGATAGCCCTTGGGGAATCATTTCTCACATCACCAAAAAGTAATTCCCATTATTTGGGGCCATCTGGTAGCCTGGATTGTGAAGATGAAGTTTCATTCAAGTAGGGCTTAAGAGTGTGGGCCCTGGAGTTTTTTTAGATTCACATCTGTTTTCTGCTTGTCACCTAGCCTCTTCTATAACTTATTTTCATACCCATAAATAAAATCCTCATAGGATATAATTTACTTATTATAAGGAGTTACTGAGATAATACTTATAATTTACATAAGGTCTTGGGTCTTCCCATCATCCCATCCAGTCCCATCACTTCTTGGCAAATAGATGGGGAAACAATGGAAACAGTGACAGACTTTATTTTGGGGAGGTCCAAAATCACTGCAGATGGTGACTGCAGCCATGAAATTAAAAGACACTTGCTCCTTGGAAGAAAAGCTATGACCAACCTAGGCAGCATATTAAAAGCAGAGACATTACTTTGCCAACAAAGGTCTGTCTAGTCAAAGCTATNTGGAAACAGTGTCAGATTTTATTTTGGGGGGCTCCAAAATCACTGCAGATGGTGACTGCAGCCATGAAATTAAAAGACACTTGCTCCTTGGAAGAAAAGCTATGACCAACCTAGGCAGCATATTAAAAGCAGAGACATTACTTTGCCAACAAAGGTCTGTCTAGTCAAAGCTATGGTTTTTCCAGTAGTCATGTATGGATGTGAGAGTTGGACTATAAAGAAAGCTGAGCACTGAAGAATTAGTGCTTTTGAACTGTAGTGTTGGAGAAGACTCTTGAGAGTCCCTTGGACTTCTAGGAGACACAACCAATCCATCCTAAAGGAAATCAGTCCTGAATATTCATTGGAAGGAGTGATACTGAAGCTGAAACACCAGTACTTTGGCTACCTGATGCAAAGAACTGATTCATTTGAAAAGACCCTGATGCTAGGGAAGATTGAAGGCAGAAAAAGAAGGGGACAACAGAGGATGAGATGGTTGGATGGCATCACTGACATGATGGACATGAGTTTGAGTAGGCTCCAGGAGTTGGTGATGGACAGGGAAGACTGGTGTTCTACAGTTCATGTGGTTGCAAAGAATTGGACACAACTGAGAAACTGAACTGAACTTGGGGCTTCCCAGTGGCGCTAATTGTAAAGAACCTGCCTGCCAATGCAGGAGATGCAAGAGATGCAGGTTAGATCCCTGGGTCAGGAAGATCCCCTGAAGGAGGGCATGACAACCCACTCCAGTGTTCTTGCTTGGAGAATCCATGGACAGAGGAGCCTGGCAGGCTACAGTTCATAGGGTTAGAAAGAATTGTTTGTGCCTAAAGAGACTTAGCACACATGCACGCCCTCCTGTCTGTGACATAGGCCTTATAAATTCCATGTTTAACCTCTGAGGTAACATCATCAGACCTATCAGACACCAAGATGATATTTAAGGCTTTCTGTTGTAGTGATTACCTAGGGGTTTCATTATGTGACTAGACTGTAAACAACGAGATTACTGCATCTTAATAACACAACTTGCAATCTGATATTAAATAACATTGCTTTTCTTTTCCTGACATTTGAAGGAAATACATTCATTTTATCTACATAAGAAAATAAGTGTAAGTAGTACCTAGTGATAAGGAAAATCTATTCTTAATGCTTATACTTGTGCACACTCTCTAATAACCAAACCAGGCCCCTTGGAATCATAAAAGAGTGAAGATATTTTCATTGTGTTACTCTGTGTATTTCCTATAGTGCTTGACCATAGTGGAAAGATTCTCGCATTATAGTAAGACCTATCCTTTATATCTGCTCACTGAACCTGTAAGGAAATCCTAAATTACGTAATCTTCTTAACACAAAAATTGAAATGGTTCAAGTCAGAAAAGTACTTTGCTTAGATTTGCCACTTCCAATTGCATGGACCAGTACTGCAAACCTGCTTTTAATGATGTGGTTACTTATTCCATTTGTTTTTGTCTTAACAGTTCCACCAAAGATCTCCAACATCTCTTCGGATGTCACTGTGAATGAGGGCAGCAATGTCACCCTGGTCTGCATGGCCAATGGCCGTCCTGAACCTGTGATCACCTGGAGACACCTTACACCGACTGGTAAGCAACTCTCCAGGCCCTAAGATACAGCACACCATTTAAAATATCCTCATGCTTCTGTGATTCCATTGGATCCAAAAGGCAAGCCTGTGTGTTGTTATTAAAACATTATTATAACCTCCCTCCCTTGTATAACTACGGCTGATTCATCTTGGTGTTTGGCAGAAGCCAACAGAATTCTCTAAAGCAATTATCCTTCAATTAAAAAGTAAATAAATTTTTAAAAACACTGTAAGACTAGTGGCATAGAGCTAACTTGTTTAGGGTCATCTCTGGTATTGGCTAGTATGTCTATCTCTATAAAGTCTATAACCATACCATATATATATTATACTATATATATAGTTCTGTGGTTTATATATAAGTTATATTTCATTTTAATAGGACACTCCCCTAAGGCAACCAATATAGAAGCATTAAATGACTTAATAATTATGTCTAAAGCAGATCGGTATCTGAATGTCTTGGGACAACATTTTGTATGGATTAAACTCCCATAGTTCTTTGTGTGCTTTTTGTGTTGCTTTGCTTTTAAATATAGTTTCTGAATACTGTAGCATCTTGTGAAGAAATCTTTTGAGAATAATGCAAAGTTGTGACTTGTAATAGCCTGTCCTTAGCATCTGGCTCTCTGGAGGGGCACCAGGCATGGACTAACCTTCATGAACTCATTATGTGTCTCCAGCTATTGATGCTAATTTAATAAAAGTCGGAAAATCATTTCTCAGAAATGTCGTCTGCATTCTCCCCTCCTCCTTCCCACAACCGTCACTGGGTTCTGAGGTTCTACTGCCTTTTAAATCCCATTTAAATATTTTTACTGAATTATTTAGAATTAACTGCATGTGTCCTCTCCTACTCCACAGACTGAATTTTCTTACATGTAAAACTATGCTTTCGTGAATGACACAGTATTTACCGAATGGGGCCTGCTATTTAGTTCTTCCAGAAAGAGGAATTATGGATCAGTTTTTCTTATAAAATATCATTTATTTTGGTAACTAGCCCCAAACATTTAACTCATTTATACCTGATATTCTCTTAACATTTTCTCATATAAATATCTACAGGTTCAATATACAACATATTAATTTTGAAGTGAATACCATAAATATTGTTATGCAAAGCTAGATAGACGGTGGGATCTATATTGATATACTTCTGAAAGACCAGACTAGGGTAGTGTTTGATTATAGCATCTTTAAATAATTTTGTATTTTGTGGTGTGAAAATATGGGCCTCCATTTCATATTAGCCTTCAAATTAATTTACCAGGTGAAGTTTGGACTAACCTATGGAATAGTCTTTTATGTAGGCACCAGTTCTGATTAGAGGCTTCTGTTTTCTTAAGATGATGTTAAGTCAAAACTCACCTTTATTATTAATGCTTACAGCTTGTTATTTGTTGAGAATTTATAAAAACAGTAAATGAGGCACTTATTTATGGGATGAACTGCAAACTCATATCCTCTCATTCTCATTTTAAACCTCACATGAAAAAAAATACAAATTCAGGATTATCTGAAGTTTGAGCCACTGGTTATCATATACCTTTCCCCTGGATTAAATTTAACCTCCAGAGCACATTCTCCTTGAATGAAATTGTATATATTAACCCTCAATCCCACAACACACTTACCTTTCTCCTGTAAAATTGCTTTTACTAAGTGACAATTTGGTAGAAAAGTTTGGGGCACGTATTTAAGGATTTACAGAAGATATCCCCCGAAATCATTGAATTTTCTATAATGTTGCTTTGAGAGACTGTTATTGCATTACATAGTTTCCTCTGAAAGGATCCTTTGAGGAAGTTCCTCTTTTATTTCAGTATTTCTACTGTCCTATTTCTAAGCAATGGTTTGTTTTTTTAAATGAACCCAGTGAATTTTTACAAATAATCAGGAGTCCTTCATTGTATTAACTGTTACCAAACTTAGAGCCAAATTTATAACCAGTCTGAAAAATAATAGAGGAAATCATATATAAATTACACCTTAATGAAATGGATTTTGAACAAACTATGTGGGATTTATGGCATCAAATCCATATATAGATACACTCTTGCTTTCATCTTGTTTTCTTCTCATTATTTTCATATCATCTCCCTTTTGTAATTAACTTAAATGTTTGTATAGTATTTATGATCTCTTGTTTTTATGGAGTACATGGCAGATAAAAGAAAGGAAGAAGGGAGGAAATAGATTATATTCAAGTTATAATCAAGAAGTAAACTGCATTTAATATTAATTAAAATGCCTTATCTCTTTGGTGTATTATTGACTAGTAAATAGTTTTGTTATTTTTTTCAGGGAAAAATACTACTGATGATCTGAAACTAAAGATAATTCTTTTTTATCCCCTCAGTTCAGAAAAGTAATGAAATCAAACCAGTTTCAAGACCTCCCCAGGCTTGTTCTATAAGTGTGGATTTTCATGGCTAACTTTAGTAAACTTGTTAATGACAGTAAACAAATGGTTTGAACCCTGAATAATCTGGTTATCCATGATATTTCAAGTCATCTAAAGATCAAAGGACAAGCTAGATCTTCCAGAATAAAAGGAGCATTTACATACAGTCAGAGAACCTGAGGGACTTCAAAATTAATAGAAAAATTGGTATACACACAGGGATTCCCAATAGTCGGGGGAGGGTGGTATCAGGAAACTATAGTCCCTGGGCCAAATTCAACCCATTTCACTTTTTTTTTTTTTTTTTTTTTTTTTTTGCAAGCTTAGAATAATTTTTAAATGGTTAGAAAAAAATCAAAAGAATTTTAAAAAATATATGGACACTAAAATTTCTGTGCCCTTAAATACAGTTTTAATGAAATACAGCCATGCTTAGTCACTTACATGATGTCTATGGCTGCTTTAAAAAAAAAAAGATAGCAGACTTTTGTTGCAACAGATATGGTTTAACCCTTAAAGCCTAAAATATTTTCTATCTGGCCTTTTACAGAATAGTTTACAGACCCTTGCTTAAGACTATGGGTTGAAGCATGGGATAAGGGTTTTCCACACTCATCTATGACTCCATGGAGCTTTGGGAAGATCTCCCATTAAGTTCCTAAATACATCTTAAGGGAAAGAACTTTATTCTTCTATAATCTATCTAGGCCCTCTCTCTGGGTCAAATTGTATTCTGGCACCTGCAAAACTACTTCCTTGCTGCATTCACTGACTCAAGCTGCTGCTGCTGCTTGGTCGCTTCAATCATGTCCAACTCTGTGTGACACTATGGACTGTATAGCCTGCCGGGTTCCTCTGTCCATGGGATTCTCCAGGCAAGAATACTGGAGTGGGTTGCCATGCCCTCCTCCAGGGAATCTTTCCAACCCAGGGATTGAACCCGGGTTTCCTGCATTACAGGCAGATTCTTTACCTCTGAGCCACTAGGGAAGCCCAAGGAAGCCCACAGATTCAAGGACAGACTCCAATTTGCTCTACAATGGGTATTAATTCCCAAGTCTACTTTTTCATCTTTTTCACATCTGACCTAGATAACCACCTGATCATAATCATATTCTTGATTACATGAGAGAGAATTTGTCTTTACTATTCTATACTGGAAATTAGGGGGGGGTTGTTTTGTGTGTTTTCCTTTGCAAAAATTGGAAACGGGTTGATCCTTTTCAGCTATAATGCAAAGCCTTTCATAAAGACACTCAAAGAAGAGGCTCTGCTCCCTGTGTGACAGCAAAGCTACCTGCAACCCTTGGCCATACGAGCAAAAATCTCCAGCTAGCTTTGTTCAATAATTAATTGTGCCTTCAATAGAACAGAGTGTGACTGCCTTGCAGAGGAAATGTACCTGTAATTAGCTCGACCCCACAGGGACATTGAGCCCTGAAAAGGGTGGGATTTCATGCAGGGTTCATAAGTACTTGATTACCTGTCACTTGATGACACAGGGGGAGAAAGGAAAGTAGGGCAAGGTATATTTTTATAAGAAGAAGAATATTTATTACCTCTTAATTCAGTCCTTTTAAAAAAAATTATTGGATCGTTTTGTTTCTCTTTCTTTTGACACCTGAAATTTCTTTTTCAAGAATACTGCAAGTGTTTTTTAATGAGGGAGATTAGAACAATAGTGAATTTTATGTATATATATAAAGTCAGAACATACTCGCTATAAATGGAGGAGAAGAGATTGATGAATTCTATGGTTGCCTTCCCTGTATTTTTGATATCTTAATTTTTCTCTCCTCTTCAGTTCTTCTATAGTCAAAATGATGTGTCACATATGCGGTTGTTAAATGTGACCTATTTTCTCCCTTAATTAAGTTAGACTTTCATAATCCTGTAACTCCCAGAGGGCAATTGCACTGTAACATGTATTTTCTATGGTGTGTTTGATCTCACTTCTATGAGCTAAGCTGTTCCCATCTTCATTTAACTTTGTTTCTAAATCTTTCTTCTCACATTCCAGAGGAAGTGTCTTTCTCAACTGTGCCTCATGCCTTGTCAGGTTTGTTCATGGTTAGAGTTTCTGGGCTTCCCTGGTGGCTCAGTGATAAAGAATTCACCTGCCAATGCAGAAGATGCGAGTTCAGTCCTTGGGTTGGGAAGATCCCCTGGTGAAAGAAATAGCAATACACTCCAATATTCTTTCCTGGGAAATCTCATGGATAGAGGAACCTAGTGGGCCACAGTCCATGGAGTCACAAAACGTTGGACACTATTTAGTGACTAAACGACGACAACAATGGTTTTTCTATACATGTCATTTCTACAAAAGTTTTTACATCCTCAGTAGCTTTCTATACCTGGAACACTGAGAACTTAGCCCCTTAGGCTGAGAGCAATTTAGCAGGCATGTTATAATTCTCTTGCCTAAGTCAGATTTAACATCAGCACCATATCTAGAAAGCTGATGTAAGGAATATTTTATATTTATAAAAGAACAAAAAAACACACAGTAATTTGAAAAGATACATGCATCCCAATGTTCAAACAACAGTATTTACAATTACCAAAATACAGAAGCAGCCTATGTGTCCAAGAGATGAATGGATAAAAGAGATGTGGTATAATTATACAATGGAATGCTACTCAGCCATAAAAAAAGAACTACATTTTGCTGTTTGTGGCAACATGGATGGAACTAGGGATTATTGTACTAAGTGAAGTGTTAGAGAGAGAAAGATAAATATATGATATCATTTATGTATTTATGTATGTAGTATCTAAAAAATACAACAAACTAGTGAATATAAAGAAAATAAATGGACTCATAAAGAGAACTAACTAGTGGCTACTAGTGGGCAGAGGAACCAGAAGTGGGGAGGGGCAATATAGACGTAGGGGAGTAAGGGGTACAGAGTATTATGTGTAAAATAAATAAGCTGCAAGGATATATTGTACAACACAGGGAATGTAGCCAATATTTTATAATTATGAATAGCATATAACCTTTAAAATTTGTGAATCACTATATTGTACACCTATAACCTACATAAATATAGTTGTACATCAACTACCCACTCCAGTGTTCTTGCCTGGAGAATCCCAAGGATGGGGGAGCCTGGTGGGCTGCCATCTATGGAGTCGCACAGAGTCGAACACGACTGAAGTGACTTAGCAGCAGCAGCAGTACATCAACTATCCTTCCATAAAAAAGAAGCATTTTCTATGTTGGTGGGGTGGGAAAAACATTCCAAAGAGAACTAACAGGATGCTGAAGAGTCTGAAATCCCCTTGTTCATTGGAGGTTGGGTTTTATCACTTAGCCAGACTCTTTCAGTTCATTTACAAGTTGAATCCTTGCCTAATAATGCTCTCAAACTCCATTGATGTTATAGCACCATCTGTCTTACTTCTGATTTTATAACTTACCCAATTATTAATATGTCCAGCCTAGACTCTGACTTCATGGGTTTGGAAGAAATACATAATGTTAAACTAAATTCATTTCTTTAAGTTGAATTCCAGAAGCATATATTTCAAGTAGCTATCATCTGCCCTTTTTAAGTTAGCATGTTAGAATTAGTATGACTTCACATTTTACAGAGAGAATGTAGAGATTATATAACCTACAGTTGAAGTTTCAGAAAAGTCTTTCTCTGGGATTTCTTTTATGGACCTTCCAGAAGGTTCTGTTAAGATAGTCTTGGTATTATCAAAAGTATCTGTTAAGACAGTCTTGGTAGTATATGGATATGAAAAAGTCAAGCTTGTTACCTTTGCAGGTAAGAGGTCTTGACCATTTAGTGATAATTTAAGCAATATTGGTTCAACATATTCTATTGATTACTTTTATTTTTGCAGTCTTTAATTTTTAATATTCTCATTTTCTGTTTACAAAGAGCAGGAAAATAAAGAAAACTCTTGCTATGTTTTATTTTCATTGTCTTACCTGTCAATTCAGTTGCTCAGTTGTGTCTGACTCTGTGACCCTACGGACTGCAGCATGCCAGGCTTCCCTGTCTATCACCAACTCCCAGAGCTTGCTCAAACTCATGTCCATCGAGTTGGTGATGCCATCCAACCGTCTCATCCTCTGTCATCCCCTTCTCCTCCTGCCATCAATCTTTCCTAGCATCAGGGTCTTTTCCAATGAGTCAGTTCTTTGCATCCAGTGGCCAAAGTATTAGAGTTTCAGCTTCAGCATCACTCCTTCCAATGAATATTCAGGGGACTGATTTCCTTCAGGATGGACTGGTTGGATCTCCTTGCAGTCCAAGGGACTCTCAAGAGTCTTTTCCAACACCACAGTTCAAAAGCATCAATTCTTCTCTGTTCAGCTTTCTTTATAGTCCAACTCTCACATCCTTACATGACTACTGGAAAAACCATAGCTTTGACTAGATGGACCTTGTTGGTAATGTCTCTGCTTTTTAATATGCTGTCTAGGTTGGTCATAGCTTGATTCTTCCAAGGAGCAAGTGTCTTTAAATTTCATGGCTGCAATCACCATCTGCAGTGATTTTGGAGCCCAAAAATATATATTGGTTTTAAAGCATATCTTCCATCAATATAGAATTATATTCAAACTAATCTTGATCTTGATTACACTTTGTTTTTCTGACAAGAAATATTTATAGAATGCTCACTCTGTAAAGGCCAAAATGAGAAGTAAGACAGACATGGTCCCTGCACAAGTAGAACTTATAGTTCAACAAGAATGCAGAATATTAAGCTAATAATTGCATGAATAACCACTTAAATAGATTTATGTAGTATAAAGGAAAATTATAGTAGCATTCAATAAGATCATAAAACAGGGCCAACATAGCAAAATATGCAAAGCCAGCAGAGCTCCAGGAAGCTTATGCTAAGACCTCAAGGATAAATAGAACCAGGGCAAGAAAATAGAGGTGGGAAGAGTATCCTTGGCAGAGAAGATGTTGCAGAGAAGAAGCCAATTCTGATTCCATGTTGGAACTGTTTCTTTTTGACTTGCTTTTCATTACTTTTGTTATTATAATCATATAGAATGGGCTGCCTCAGAAAATCCTGCCCCTCCCCATATTAAGCTAAGTTGCCTTTGTTCAGAACCCTGTCCACCTGTAAATGGCAGGAAGGAAGAAATTAACACATACCCTGCCTGAGGCTTGCCATTCTAGGAGACTTCTGCAAGATTAACGTCTTTTTTACTTTGGTTCCTCACCTCCCCCCATTTCTGATCTATAAAAGAACCTGGCATCCAGACTCAGTTAAGATGATTTTTTTGAGGTGCTAGCGTGCCGTGCCATCTTCTTGGTCAGCTGGCTCCTGGTTTAAGCCTCCTCCTTGTCTCAACCCCTCATCTCTTGGATTCATTGACCCATCGTGTGGTGAGCAGAGCAAGATTGGACTCTGTACCAAAAAAGCACGTGTAAACAATGCGTTGGCGAGTACAGGCCAGCATCTCTATGTGAAACCATGATGTCAGTGTTAGGTTATGATGATTTTCTTTTAAAATTTAATCATTTAATCTCTTTCTTTACCATACATTATTTCCTTTTACTTTTTAACATCTTAGTTTTCCTTTTCAAAGAGCAGGAAAATATAGAAAACTCTTGCTGTGTTTTCTTTTCAGAACCTTACTTGGATATTGATTTTAAGTATACAATGTAGTATATACCAGTGAGGCAGGTAAACGATCTGCCTGTCAATGCAGGAGATGCAGGTTCAGTTCCTGGACTGGGAAGATCCCCTGGAGAAGGAAATGGTAACCACTCTGGTATTCTTGCCTGGGACGTCCCATGGACAGAGGAGCCTGGCAGGCTGCAGTCCATGGAGTCACAAAGAGTTGGACACTACTGAGCGACTAAACAAAAAGTCCTATGCATATAATTCTATAATAGCCTCATCAGGTAAATACAAACTCTTTCAATAACCTTGTCATTAAAACAAATGGGTAATCTAGAAAATGAAGACTACAAAATGTAACTACATGATTACTGACCTCCAGACCTTAAAAATCCTTAAGAGACTCACAGCAACTGACACTGACATTCTTTAAGCCATGGGAGGACTTCCACAAGCAGACGTGCTGGTCGTTCTGATGAGTGTTGTACAGATGCCCTTGTACCACCAGCACCTCACTCTTGGCCTCCCCAGATCTGTCGTCAGATCCCCAGAAACCTTTCTGAAGAGAAATGAGCTGTCCTAAATTTGTCCTTGGGGCACTAGCTTGGATATGAGTGCTCCAGGACAGTTTAGAAGCTTGCGTGGCACGTAGGGGGTGGAGGGATAGCTTAATCACAGATTTTGCACATGGCCTAGTAGAACAGAAATAGAGTCCACATGTCTCAGCGTCTCATGACTTCAAATATTTTTGCCATTATTCCAAAGAGTCTGTGTTTTCTAATTTTAAAGTAGCTCTAAAAATAAAATCTTTGCCAAAGGTTATCATGAGAATTAAAAGAGAACATGTAAACGGAGTCTTTAGTACGGCATTAGCTATTATTGATATCCTTATTTTCAATATATTTTAATTATTATTAATCCATATGTCAGCTTTCCATAGTGAAAGTTTGGGGGAGGCTGATGATTTGATTGTAGACGACTTCCATGCCATCTTTATCCATTCCAGCAAGCAGCCAGGCAGACTTTTTAAATGCTCTCACCAAGGCTAGTCTTTTTTTTTTTTTTTTTTAATATTTATAGCTATTTATTTGGCTGTGCCAGGTCTTAGTTGCGGCATGTGATATCTTTGATCTTCATTGTGGCATGCGGGATCTTTAGTTGTGGCATGCAAACTCTTAGCCACAGCGTGTGGTATCTAGTTTCCCAACCAGGGATCGAACCCAGACCCCCTGCACTGGGAGCACAGAGTCATAGCCAGTGGACCACTAGGAAAGTCCCTCACCAACGCTAGTCTTAGTATTTCACATCTTATATCACCTCATATCGCAACATACTCATTTGAGGTGTTAATTTTTCAAAAGGGCTTGGCAACAACTTGTTAGGGAGAGATTTCCTGATCTGCTTTATTCATGTGTCCGTGCGTCTTCTCCTAGGGGACCATTCTCCCAGAGTCTGGCTATGTAACAGCTAATACATTATTAACTGTAGCTGTAGAAAACCTATAGGTTATAAATTACAATTATTATTTTCTTAATAAAATTGATATTTCAGGCAATGGTAGTACAACACCAAAAAATGACCAACAATTTCTCCCAATTTTCCAGTTGGACCTCTTGCTACTAGGTATTTACCCCTACTACAAAAATGCTATTTCTAAATTTTAAAATTACTGAATTAATTTTCCTGCTAGACTTCCCATTGCCTTTGGGATAAAGTTCAAACTAAGCATGGCAAAACCCTTCATTCAATTTATTTTCCTATCCCTAAACCCCTAATCACTCTACTTTAGGTAGTAGGTAGATTAAATTAATACTACTTATATTTCAAGAATATGTCTTGTCCACTTGCTTTGGGGCCTTCACACATCCTGGTTTTCTTCTTCAAACATGATTTCACATCTCACCTGTATCATCATTTTGCCGGTATAACTTTTTCTTTTGAAGTGTTCAAGATGACACTCCCTTCAGGAAGCCACGTAATAGAAGTAATAAAATTTCATTTTAATTATGTGCAATCTCTGGACTATAAGATCCATAAAAGTTCAGAAACTGTATCCTACTTATGTGTATATTCTTAGTTCATTGCTTGGCATATAAGTGCTCAATCAATCTACCAACCAACTGAGTTATTCAATTAAGGGCTTTATAAAAATAGTATTGTTGGGAAATAACTCACATTGTGAAGTGTAAACTAAATAGACATTGACAAGTAATTAAAGGATGAATGAGTAGAAAGCAAGCAGCAAATGGTACAATAGAATTATATAACTAAGGCTATCCAACTAATAGCTTTGATAATCTCTTACTAAGAAGGTTTTGGAAATTTCAGGAAAGCTCTCTAAGTCGTGTTCAGATCCATTTCTTCTTTGTTGCCCTGATGTGCCGGTTTGCTTCTATGGGATTCTCATTATTATCCATTGGACTACAGAGAATGCTCTGAAATCTTTACATTCTTGTATAAAATCCTTTGACATTCTCTTTATCACTAATGTGCTGTTCTTCTCCTAAGCAGGTATCACACTCAGTAATTATCTTAAATGTTTATATTTTTACTATTTCCTTATGAAAGCAAACACCTACATGTTCTTAGTGCCATTATAGTGCCTAGCACAGAGTAAATGATCAGTAAAAATTTATTGAATGAATAAATGAATTACTTACGCTAGCTAAATGCCAGACTCTGTTAGAATCTGCTTGAAGTTGAGACTTTAAAAATAGAATCTTCAGAAACTATATTTTTGCTTTACTGTGTCAAATATATAGGACATTGTCTTTCTGTAAGACACACTAAAATGCCTACTTCAGGTTTCTGTATCTGGGGAAAAGAAACTGAATATGTGGTGACAAAGCTCTCAGCACTGTCACACCGATGCATTAGTACTGTAGTGAGAGTTGGGTGGCAGAAGTTCAGACCCACCTTGGTTTTAGAAGTAGAGAACAGTTCACAGGTTGAGTCAGTCTGAAAAAGGAGCCTCTGCTGCACAGCTGAAAGTTTTATAACGTCTCATATGATTCCCAGCCTATAAACCATCCGTTCTGGCTGTAGCCATATGTGGCATAACTTTCATTTCCACTATTAGATTTCTACATCTGGCCAATCATTGGGATTACCTCAAAGCAAGTTTTAAAAAATGCAGATTTCCTGCCTCACTCCACATTTAAATCATCTCTTTTGCTGAATTCCTTTGGTGAATTCTGGGATTCTGGAGGATTAGATCCTCCCAGTAAGCCGGGGGAGCAGCCACATGAGCATAGTGATAACTATGTAAGTACACATGGGCACAAAGATCTAAAGGAGTGAATCTCTAAATTCACTGTACTGGAAAGTCGTCTGAAGGATCATGTTAAAATGCGAATTCTAATTCAGGGGTCTGAGATGAGACCTAAAATTCTGTTTCTCACAAGCACCCCGGTAATGTTAGCTCTCCTAGTCCATGGACCACATTTTCAGCATCATCCTGGATCTTGAGATGAGAATAGGTCGGAAAATACTAGGGTGTTTTACATAGCCTAGCACAGAATAGCCTTTAGGGAAGTCCCACAATGTACAGAGTATTCACAAAATATAGTTACAGCGTTTTATATTTAATTTCTCTGTTTCACCCTAGAGATTCATAGATAGTTTAGAGAATAGTAAAAATAATTATGGTGTTGAGAAATAGGATGGACCCTTGCCTATCAAGGTTGGACCTGTGATCAACAGAATTGGCATCACCTTGGAACTTTATAGAATGCTGGGCCCCACTCCAGATGCACTGAATCAGAATCTTTATTTCATCAAGAACTTCAGGTGGTTTGTACACACAGTAAACTTTGAAAAACTCAACATGAGAGGTGAAAAAGTCTTTGTATGCACAGAAAACTGTTTTCTTTAGCATTTAAAGTCTAAAATTTAAGAACTTTCCCTCCCCTTCTACTAATAACCCTAACTTCATCTCCACCTGCATTCCCTCCAAATATATTCCTACCAAGAAAACAAAACAAATTGAAAACTGGTGTAGGTTTAGGGATGGGTTATAATGCTGGGCCATTGAATATAACTTGGAAAGGAGAACCATCTGATGCTTTACATCAGATGCTGCTGATAAATATTACAAGAAAATTTTAGCCTGTGTATGAAGAAATACTGTCTGAATGACAGTAGCCACTTTTCTCGTCATCTTTTATAATGTCTTTACCTATAAAATCTAGATAATAATATGTGCTCTGTCTGCCTTGTGCTGTTGCTTTGAGAAATCAAATTAGATAATGAATATGAAGGTAGTTTGAATAGGGTAAAGCTGTCTAAAAACTATAAGGGATTAAGAGAAAGAGTGACTTGGTAGAAAGTACACAGGATTTAAGAGTCAGAAAGCTTGAGTTCAAATCTCTGTTCTTCACCATTTACTTTTTAGGGATTTTGAGTGGGTCCATTAAACTTTCTACTTTCATTTGTAAAATATGAATAATATAATACTTGCTCACCTACCAGGATGCCTGTGCTGTGTCAAATGAGATAGTGTATACAAAAATGATTTATTAATGATAAAGCATTACTCAAGGGATGCTTACTATTATCTTAGACTCTACAGAGCCAAACACAGACTCAAATTACAGTAGTTGTTTTGGTTAGAGAGTAGAAAGAATTGACTGCAAGGCTGTGAAGCACAACACTGAACCAAAATAAGTAATGTAATAACCTGATGACCTGGTTTGCGCGTGTGTGTGTGATATGTTTAAAACTTTGATATAGAGGTGCACTCTTATACTTCTATGACTAGTAGTTCTGTCACTTTAGATAAAGAGGTTTAGAAGTAAAAACTACACAGAAATTCCCACTCTTTTTCCATCTAAAGTCTAATGATATTTGGGGCTAATATATCACTTTAAATGTGCACATATTTCTGAAACCCTCATCCTTCTTTAGGCATACATGTTCATTTTCAAATGTTCCAGTACACTGAGTCTACAATTAATTCTAGTAAAAGAGAAAAACCTCAAATGGTGTCACATTGTCCACAAAAGACATGTCAATGAAGTTACCCCAGGTCACTTAAGAAATAGATGTGAGAAGCAGATTCCTTTACAGAAACAAAACAAACACAACAACAATCCTTTGCCTCTGTAATGACTTCTATAAACCTACTTATTTAAAAAATTGAGTAAGCCCTCTTGCCGTTTCCTTTATATGTAATCACTCTCATTTTATGCATCAAATCTGGTATTTTTTTTCTCAAATTGGTCAACAATTCAAAAGCCCAGAAGTCCTCTGTGAAGTCATATGATTGTTAAATTGTGACTTTGTTGTTGACCAAAGTGTTAAAATCTGATGAGGGAAAGGGAAAAGAAAAAAAAAAGAACTTTAATAATTCAGTTGGCAAATATCAATGCAAATCAGATCTAATTCTTCAAGGTATTCTAGTAATAAAAACTGAAATGTCAGAGTTTGAATGACATCAGTCTTTTTCAAAAATATCTTCTTTTTGGCTTGGTCACTGAGATGTGTACCTGTGGAAAGACAGATCCAGATCAGGGAATGAGGGATTTGAAAGCCAAACAGAAAAGTAGTTACAGAAAGTTAGCCTTCATGGGGCAATCTAAGAGACATTTTGTATTTTTAAAAATCCTCACCACTCCAAGACAGGAAGGAAGCCACAAGAAAATTGCTTTACAAATTGCAACAAATTATAAATTCCAAAATTTCACCTTAGAACAAGAGGCATTCCAAATATAACACATGGTATTGAGGACTTGGTTGCCCATAGATTAGTATCAGTTGATATGGACAGAGATGTGGACAATTCTTCGGGTAATTCTTGAATTTGGGCAGCTTAATTTTGGAGCCATGTGAGAGAAGATAGGTGGTTTCCCTTGTTCCTTGAAGAGGAAGACATCTTTTATTTTCACAGGAACTAATTAATTATGGTAACTATGCTTGCTGCCTCTGTAATGACTTCTGTAAGCCCACTCACTTAAAAAATTAAGTAAGTCCACTTTTTTTTTTTTTAACAATCACTGTAGTGTATTATTCAGGCTGCCCAGGTAGTGTCAGTGATAAAGAACTTGCCTGCCAGTGCAGGAGATATAAGAGATGCAGTTTTCATCCATAGCAACCCATACCAGTATTCTTTCCTGGAGAATGCCATGGACAGAGGAGTCTGGTAGGCTACAGTCCATAGAGTTGCAAAGAGTCAGACACAACTGAAGTGACTTAGAACACATGCACATAGTATATTATTCAGCTTGGGCTGCCATAAAAAAAGATACCATAGACTGCGAGCCTTAAATAACAGGTATTTATTTTCTCACAGTTCTGGAGGCAAGAAGTCCACTATCAAGGTGCAGCATGCTCAGGCTCTGGTGAGAACTCTCTTCCTGGTTTCTAGACAACTAGTATCTCACTGTGTACACACCACACCTCTTTTTGGTGGGTACATGATGGAGAGAAAGGGAGCAAGCAAAATATCTGGTGTATCTTCCTATAAGGGCACTAATCCCAACATGAAGGCCCCACCCTCATGACCTTAACTCAAGGTGATGCACTGGTAAAGAATCCACCTGCCAATGCAGGAGACATAGAAGATGTAGTTTGACACCTGGATGGGGAAGATCCCCTGAAGGAAGAAATGGAACCCACTCCAGTATTCTTGCCTGGGAAATCCCATGGACAGAGGAGTCTGGTGGGCTACAATCCATAGGGTTGCAAAAAGATGGACATGACTGAACATGCACATAATTACATCCCAAAAGCCACATCTCCAAATCTTGTCATATAGGAGTTAGGGCTGCATATCCTGCTGCTGCTGCTAAGTCGCTTCAGTCATGTCTGACACTGTGTGATCCCATAGACGGCAGCCCACCAGGCTCCCCCATCCCTGGGGTTCTCCAGGCAAGAATACTGGAGTGGGTTGCCATTTCCATCTCCAATGCATGAAAGGGAAAAGTGAAAGTGAAGTCGCTCAGTTGTGTCCGACTCTTAGCAACTCCATGGACTGCAGCCCACCAGGCTCCTCCATCCATGGGACTCTCCAGGCAAGAGTACTGGAGTGGGTGCCATTGCCTTCTCCGAGGGCTGCATATCCTAGACAGCCATAATCCAGAGTCCAACTGAGAATGGCAGTAGCACTCTTGCTGGCTCTGCTCTCCGAGTCCAAACGTCCTATCAATAGAGGTAACCCCATAATGTCAGAGAACCTGTAGGAAGTTCAAAGCATGTCCCACTCAGTTATTCCTATAATATACAAAGCCAGGTGGGAAGGAAAATTTGGAAAATTTGTTTCATGTATGTGGGAGTAGCTCTAACGTCTGCCCTTGGCAGTTCTGTTGCTGACTGTCTCCAGAGGAGATAATTCCCCAGGAACTTTTAAGCACTCTAAGGTCTCCGTAGCAATCTGATTTGACTGTTGGCTGTCAGAGTGGATCAGAGGCTCTGCTGAGGCTAGTGTGCAGTGTTGCTAAGCCTTTAAGAAGATGTGTGAATCCTCACTTAGGTCTGCTTCTTGTCTACGGTGTGGTTCTGCCAAGAAGTGTCTGGCAGCAATGGTAATTCACAAGCTTGTTCTATCATGCTGTGTAAGGGTGGATGATTGATGACTGGAAGACTTACGAAGGGCTACTATCATGGCAGCCTGTAAGCACCTCATCTTGCTTCTGATCTGGTTCTAAATAGTGTCTTCTTATGGTTACATTCTTGGAGTTGTTTTATCAGATCCAGACAGTCTATTTTTAAAATTTCAGCTACCTGAAGTAGTACTTTTCTGGGATGTAACAGATTCTCAATATCAATTAAAACATTGAGATTTGGAACTGCTTCTCTTTCTTTGATCCTTCTATCTTAAATGAGAGAGTTCCATGAGATTCGGACAAACAAAAATAATTTAGGTCTTTTCTCACCACAGATACTATTACTGCTATTATTACTCCATCTACCATCAACACTAATAATACCCTAACTAGTTTCAATTACTGCTATTAATGATGGGATGTCTACCCCTTGCCAGTCATGTCCAAGGAATGCAACATTTGTCATTGCTAATTATAGGAGATACTGGCCAGTCACTCAGGAATGATTCCATGAATTTTTTAGAACCAATTCCCAGCTCAAGCCCAGAGTTCTATAGGTGATAACTTATCAATTAAGAATTAGACCTGAGACCATTGCCAAGGGGCATTCCTGGCTTTGACCAGGGACAGAGAAAAATCTACCAGATATTAATATGTGTGTGTGTGTGCTCAGTTGTATCCAACCCTTTGCAACCCTAAGGACTGTAGCCCTCCAGGCTCCTCTGTCCATGGGATTTTCCCAGCAAGAATACTGCAGTGGTTTGCCATTTCCTCCTCCAGGGGATCTTCCCAACCCAGGGATTGAACCTGCATCTCCCGTGTCTCCTACTTTAGCAGGAGGATTTACCACCAAGCCACCTGGAAAACCAGATATTAGTCATCTTTAAATGAATTTGTCTCCAAGTTGATCTTTAACAACAAACCAATTAAATATACAACAAATGACACAAAGATTTTTTATATATTTATAGCATATTATATACATTTGCTTAGCATGACTATATATACATGTGTATATACATATTTGCTTACAGATGTGTATACATGTACATTTGCTTATATGTGTGTGTGTATATATATATGTGTGTATATATATATATATATATATATACACACACACATGATTTGCTTATGTTGTTTATAGAATTTGACGTTATTGGATCTTTTAAGTTTTAGAAACAGGACTTTCTCTGGTGGCTCAGATGGTAAAGAATCTGTCTTCAGTGCAGGAGTCCCATGTTCGATCCCTGGGTTAGGAAGATCCCCTGGAGAAGGGCATGACAACCTACTCCAGTATTCTTGCCTGGAAAATCCCATGAACAGAGGAGTCTTGCAGGCTACAGTCTATGGGATCACAAAGAGTTGGACATGACTGAGCTACTATATGCAGGTCAGGAAGCAACAGTTAGAACTGGACATGGAACAACAGACTGGTTCCAAATAGGAAAAGGAGTACATCAAGGCTGTATATTGTCACCCTGCTTATTTAACTTATACGCAGAGAACATGAGAAACGCTGGGCTGGAGGAAGCACAAGCTGAAATCAAGATTGCCAGGAGAAATATCAATAACCTCAGATATGCAGATGACACCACCCTTATGGCAGAAAGTGAAGAGGAACTAAAAAGCCTCTTGATGAAAGTGAAAGAGGAGAGTGAAAAAGTTGGCTTAAAGCTCAACATT
>SJYA01000086.1:346709-401642 GCA_006410615.1 Neotragus moschatus | reverse complement strand
TGGCATCACTGACTCGATGGATGTGAGTCTGAGTGAACTCCGGGAGTTGGTGATGGACAGGGAGGCCTGGCATGCTGCGATTCATGGGGTTACAAAGAGTTGGTTGGACACGACTGAGCAACTGAACTGAACTGAACTGAGCTACTAACATTTTCACTTTCACATACCTGTTATTTCTCAGTTTACATCAGTAAGAAACTAAGATACAAAGCTGCATTCCTAAGACACAGTTGTAGTCACAAATCATATAGTTTCCCTTCATAACATTTGCCAAACTACCTTGATACCTGCATCATCAGAATATACCTGTGTGTCAGTTTTCTAGGTAACTTGCTGCCACTTAAAGTTACCACAAGGATAGTGGCTTAATTTTCTCATTGTCTTGAAGTGTTAGTAGAGCCTCCTTCCCTCTGAGAGACTAGAGGGGGATCATTCCTTCCCTTTTCCAGCTTTTGGTTGTTCCAGGTCATCATTGGCCCGTGGCCACATCGTTCCAATCTCCACCTGCATCCTCATATAGCCTTTTCCTCTGTGTCTTTGTATCTGGATGTCTCAAGTCTCCTTTTCCCTTCCCTTATAGGCCACCAGTCCTTAGATTTCAGTTCCAACCTAATCCAGGATGACCTCAGGATCCTTAAATAAGTACCACTGCAAAGATCTTTTTCTAAATAAGGTCATACTCAGTAGTTCTGGGAGTTAGGACTTGGCCATGTCTTTTTGGCAGCCACTGTTCAGCCCACTGCAATCTGCTATGCAGAGAAAAAAGAAAAGAATGATGAAATTCAAGTGTTACCTAAATGAATTATGAAAGGCAAAATATGGGAATCTCCAAGTATTGCCATATTCAAATTAAATGTAATTAGACCTTGCTTTTTTATCAAGTAACCTGAGGAGAAGAGATTTTAAAGACTGCATAATTCTATGAGCTTCCCTATGAAGACAAAGGCCTTTACCGAAAAACATAAAGGAAATATGCATTGTTGCTAAGAGGAAAAAATTAGAAAATAGGCTCACTTCTGTTTGAGTTTTAGATATGAATTACTGACTGTATGATCATGACAAAATGACTTCCTTAAGCCATGTAATGACCTGTTTATGAAATGGGGAAGAATCATCTGACTCTCATTATCATTGTGGGAATAAAAGAGATAATGTTCCTGAGGTCCTTCCCATAACACCTGACCTGTTTAACTCTTAATATAGTTGCTGTTATTGTTGTTCTCTTAGAATCTCTAATGGAAGAAGGCATGATTTGTGTGCAAAGGCGCCAATTCACAAGTGATCATGCCTGGAGGAAGAACCAAGAGAAACAATCCAGCAAACAGTGATGCATCTTCATCTTTCCTGTGCCCCCAGTGCTTCAGCAGTAGAAGAGTTTTTCTGTGCTTCACCTGGGCTTGCAACAATAGACATTTTCCTTCGGGCATTGCTTATAATGGATCTTTCAGGTGTCCTCTTTAAACCATGGTGGTTTTGCAAATAGCAAGAATTGTGAAATACCCAAACTTGAGGTAAAAAAAGAAATATGCAGCATACTTCAGAGGCAAGCAGCCAGTGTGAGTTTAGGGCAGAAGGTTAGCAGAGAGGATCTTTGTCTACAGCTGACAAACAGGAGCCCCATCTGGCTGTACCTGTGTAAACTTCCTTGCTGTCTGAACATTTTGTCCACAACAGCTGTAACCTCTACTACCCCCTGGCCGGTGTCTCTCTCATCACCTTAGTTATGACTTTCCCTTATTCTCTGGGTGCACTGTTTTCTCCAAGGATATGCCTTCCTGCTTCTCCAGCAGTGCACAGAGGGATGTAGGGCACATGGTGCAGTGGGCAGGCAGCCAAGCCTGCACATGCAAAAGGCCTGTCAGATGGCATCCAAAGCTTCTTTCAGCATGGCTCTCTGCCTTCTCGTTTCTCCTTCCTCGTTTCCTCTTGGGTTCGCTACTGTCTGGCACCAGGAGGATATTCTCCATCATTTTCTTTCTTCCTTTCATAGCCTAAATTCAAGTTGTTCTAACCTTTAAGTTAAAAATTTAAGAAATAGAAGTCTAAGCAATTCCCATTTGGGCTTCCCTGGTGGCTCAGAGGTTAAAGCTTTGGTCTCCAATGCAAGAGACCTGGGTTCGATCCCTGGGTCGGGAAGATTCCCTGGAGAAGGAAATGGTAACCCACTCCAGTATTCTTTCCTGGAGAAGCCCATGGACAGAGAAGCCTGGTAGGCTACAGTCCATGGCGTCGCAAAGAGTCAGACATGACTGAGCGACTTCATTTCACTTCAAGGGCTATTAGTCGAGACATGGTTCAGTGGATAGTTGTCCACATTGCCCCTTTCTTGCTGGTTTTCATCCCATTGGTAAAATATTAGAAGAGATTCTGTATGAACTTGCTTCTTTTAATCTTCATGAACTTCGCTAATTTTCATGTCAGGGTCACCCTACCATCGTATATGGGAAGAGGCTACTGCTTTGAAATGTTCAAAGCCAAAGAGAAACGATAGGGAAAGAAAACATTGCAATGAATGAGTCATTGTTAAACTGAATGTGGTATACAGAATAATGCATCCCATAACTATATTCTAATTTCCAGAACTTGTGAATATGTTATCTTACTTGGCAAAACAGACTTTGAAGGTGCGATTAAGTTACAATCTCGAGATAAGATTATTCTGAATTAACTGTGTGGACCCAATGTAATCACAAAGGTCCTTATCAGAGGGCAGCAGAAGGTCAGAGTGAGGAAGGTGTGATCACAAAAACAGGGGTGTGGTCAGAGAGCGAGTTTTGGAGATGCTGCACTGCTGGCATGAAGAAAGAGGAAGGGCCCATAAGCCAAGGGGTTCCCTTGAAGCAGCAGCTTCTCGAAGCTAGAAAAGGCAAGGGAACAGATTCTGCCCTAAAATCTCCAAAATGAAGGTAGCTCTGCTGACACTTTGATTTTGAGCCTAGTGAGACCCATTTGGCATTTCTCACCTCAAGAATTGGCTTATTGTTTTAAGCAATAAATTTGCATTTTTTAGAGCAGTTATATGACAATAATGCATGGAGTGAACACTTAAGAATTTTTCATAGCCAACATGCAGTAATATAAAATTGGCTTAAGCTTTGGGGAAAGAAAAAGATAGAAAGCATGTGTCTATATCAAACTACCTGTTTTGGCATGATGGTGAATGGAGATGCTCTGATTCTTATCATCACATTTTGTAACTGGTTACTAATATTCAAAGAATTTTATTATGATAACCTATAATGCAAAAATATACTAATGGAAACTTCTTTTTTCTTGCCTTTTTCTTTTCTTCCTTTGTAGATCTTTTTGTGATCTACAAAGCACTTTAGGAAATTGCACTGCCTTGGGATAATCATTGTGAACATCAATTATCATTGTACCGTTGAAACACAGAAGCAACTGTGTAACATTTCCATGTGATGAACACTAGATAAACCATCATTTATGGTGTAGCACCTAGACTATGTCTGTTAAACTACAGCTTTGGGAATACGGCATAACTGTGTCAGAATTAAAATACTGATTTCAAGTATTTGCTTTGAAATATCCCAGAGAGATACAGAATGAGGCACAGAAGGAGGACTCCTGCTTGCTATTCAGTTCGGTTCAGTTCAATCGCTCCATCATGTCCAACTCTTTGTGACCCCGTGGACTGAAGCACACCAGGCTTCCCTGTCTTTCACCAACTCCTGGAGCTTGCTCAAACTCAGGTCCACCGAATCAGTGATGCCTTCCAACCATCTCATCCTCTATCATCCCCTTCTCTTCATGCCTTCAGTCTTTCCCAGCATCAGGGTCTTTTCCAATGAGTCAGTTCTTTGCATCAGGTGGCCAAAATATTGGAGCTTCAGCTTCAGCATCAGTCCTTTACAATTGAGTTGCTTTTAAGATGCCATTTGGTACTAGAGCTCACTGGAAGTGACCTCCACTATAAGAGAGATTAGGTAGCAGTTGTTTTGTTTTAGTTTCACTTGGTGAGCATGTGGGGCATCCTTGATTTCTGGTGTTGTAAACCTGCTTTACTGATGGCACTGTTTTTCTCCCAAACACTTGATAAGATGTAAGTGACCTGACAAAAGAGCCAACAGCTCTTTTTTCACTCTCCTCCTTATTGGAAAACTGACCATACTCTGTAGAATAGAACCAGGTTCTCAGCAAGTACTCAATGATTAAGTAAGTTAATGCTGAATTCTTTAACTAACTATGGCTAACGTGCATGCAGCTCTGAGAGTACACTGTGCTTTCCCACCCGAGCCTCAGCTGACCCCTAGACGCTGAATGAGCTGGACATCCTTGTTTGAAGAGGCATAGCCCGGGAAGCCTGAAGCCTGAGGACTCCAGACTCACATAGCCTGGGTGAAATCCAGGGTCCATCATCCCCTGCCTGAGTGTTGTGGAGAAAATTTATTTAACCTCCTTAAGCTTCAGTGTCCTCAGCTGCAAAGAAAAAAAAAAGGGGGAAGGATAGTTCCTACCTGGGTTACTGTGAAGACTGAGCTGGCACTTACAATGTGCTCTAATATGGGGCCTGGCACTTGCTAAGGAGTCCATAAGTTATAGGTTTCTGCTCTTCTCGGTTGGTGAAGAAGGATAAAGAAAACCAGAGGCATAAAATGACTTACCTACAGTCCTAATAACAGGATGGAAAATCTGGCTCAAATCCTAGTCTCTTTCTGTCTGTACTGTGTAAATATCTGAGTGTTCAGAACTAACAGGGCTTCCTGGGTGGCTCAGTGGTAGAGAATCCACCTGCCAATGCAGGGAGATGCAGGAGACACAAGTTTGATCCCTGGATTGGGAAGATCTCCAGGAGGAGGAAATGGCAACCCACTCATGTATTCTTGCCTGGAGAATCCCATGGACAGAGAAGCCTGGCGGTGGCAGAGAAGCTGCAGTCCATAGAGTTGCAAAGAGTCCAGCTGGACACGACGGAACACGCTTGCACTAATATTTAATCCCTCTTCTTTTTTCTTTGTTGTCTCTTCCCATCACACATGCGTATGCACACACGCACATGCACACACATCCTGCATCACTGCCTAGCTTTGCTTGCTGGGGAGAAGCACTGGGGATCTCTGCCTGTCTCTGTCAGAAGCCTGATAATGGCGGCTGACAGCTGTGCAATGACAGAAGTATGTGCTTCGGGGGCCAGACCCCTACAGAGAGGAGCAGTTTCACATTCAGCCCTAAAAAGGCACTCCTTTGTCTTCCTTCCCTTGTGAGCCTGTGGTCATCTCCCTGCTCACCGACCACCACGCTCATTCAGCAGTTGGTTTATCCGCTCTTTAAAACCTCCTTCCTGAAGTGGTTCCCCCTTCACTCCCAGGCTTCGAAGAAGGCAGGACTGCCCTCACACTCGCTGGGCTGAGAGACAGAGATCAGTATCTTGTCAAATGAAAATCAGACTTGAGGATTTGAATTAGTTTCCTTATCCTTCTTTTGCCTCAAGCTCATCCTGCAAAGCAGTCTCTCTAATTTATGATATGATGGGGCCCACATATTGGGATAAGCACAGCATATTAGCTCCACAGGAGCTGCCAAGAAGGACAGTAGCTATTTTGTGCTTTAGGTTTTGAGGAGAAGAGAATTTGACAAACGGTCCATTTCCCTGGGGAATGAGAAAGTGGCCAGTCTGGGCAGCCAGAAAAGGGGATGATAAAGGCAAGGGAAACACAGACTGATACTCAGTTTTCCAAAATCTCTCCTTGCATAGTTCAGGTTGCAAATCCTGCTGCTGCCTGTGATTCAGAAGATTCCTGTCACTAAACAGCTCTCTGAGCAGGGTCTGATCTCAGAGTCTCCTCATTGTTGCCCACACTCCAAGCCTGGCATCATTTTTTCAAGGGATTTGTTTTGTATTTGCAGTGTTAACACTCCGAGCAAGGAAAAGATGCCAGCCCTGTGAGCAGCAGCAGCACAGCTTGGTAATTGGTTTTTAAACGCTTTTTTGCTCTAAATTGATACCATGGGTCTTTCGTTCTTCCTCCCTGGAGGAATTTCAATCTTTTATTTTTTGAAGGGTGACTTTTTCTTGTCCTGTGAGAATTAAGGGACAAAAATTGAAATTTCTAGCTAAGGAAGGACTCTTAACAGGAAACATTATCCTATGGCGCAAGCTGCTAGTGAGGACCTGGGACCAGGAGATGGAAGAAGTGGGTTTTATTTCTGACTGCCCATGACTCTCTCTGTGAACTCGGACAGACCACCCTTCCTCTCAGAGCATCTTTTTTCTTATAAATATAATGAAAAGCTAGCCTGGAGCTGCTTTCTCAGACTTTGATATACATAGCTATTGCCTGGGGGAGCTTACTAAAGTGTAGAGTTTGTTTGAGCATGTCTGGTGTAGGTAGGATCTGGGATAGTACATCTGAGTTCCCCGGTGAAGACCATGCTACTGGTCTGTGGATCCCATTTTGAGCAGCAAAGATCAAGATTATTGTTTCTCCAGGTGTGGTCTACCGGCCACCCAAAGACCTGTTAGGACTCCTTCCAATACACTTTCTGAATCCACTGTCTTCTTACACTCTTCTCTCCTAAACCTGTTTCAGTCCCACCATCTTTCTGTTATACTGCTTCAGTAGTCCTAGCTTCCACTCTTTTACCTCCTGTGTTTGCCACCTAGCATCAGAATGTCCTTCTAAAAACAAAAGTTGACCATATAACTTCAATAATCACAGTTAAAATCCTCCAGTGATTTCCAGAATCTCTTGGAATTAAATTCAGTGATCATTATAAGCCCTATGTGATCTAGCCTTCCTCTACTTTATCATCTCATTTCCTACCATCCTCCTTCTCCCAACAGCTCAACCATAAAGTGGTTCTCAACTCAGGTTGACAATGGCTAGAGACACTGTAGGTTGTCACAACTGAGTGGGTATGGCCAGCACTAGTGGGAAGAGGTCAGAGATGCTACTAAAACCCTATAATACACAGGAAAGCCCACATAGCACAGAATTAGTTAGCTCAAATATTGGTAGTTCTACTGTTGAGAAACCCTGTTCTAGCCACACCAACCTGCTTTTTATTACTAAGGATCATCAAGCTTCTTCCTTCTTCAGGGCCTTTGTACTTGCTGTACATCTTGACCCTCAGACTCAATATATGTGTGTATATACATGTGTGTGCATACACACACACATGCATACATGTATACACGTATCGTGTACATGTGTGTATATACATGTGTGTATACACACACATATATGCATACACGTATATGCGTATTATGTACACGTGTGTGCATATACATGTGTGTGCACATGCGTGTGTTTGTGCATGCATACATGTGTGTATACATGTGTACATACATGTGTATATACATGTGTACATACATGTGTACATACATAATGTGTTTGTATAATGTACAATATATATGTATATATGTATACCCACATGTATACAATATATATAATATAGATATATACACATGCTTCTTTATATTTTAAGGTCTCAGTTTAAATACAGCATTGTAAGAAAAGCTGTTCTAATCAACGTAGCTCACATAGCATTCATTCTCTGCTACTGTTTTTCCACTGTGTTATTGTTTTCTTTAATCACCGTCACTGTTTGAAAGTTTGCTACTTGTTTGTGAGATTTTAAACTCTGTAGCCCACAGTTGAATGTGAGTCCCATGATGATCATGTGCTTTGTCCGTCATGTTCGCTGCTGTATCCTCAGCAATCCTGCTGTAACCTAGAAGGGTGCCCAGGGCATATTTACTGCTCAGAAATATGTGTTGAATTAATTAGCACATGAACACACAGCTGAATCTGCTTGGTTATGTGTTTTTTAAAATGGAGAATTCTAAAGCCTCACTTCAAAGTTACTGAAACAGTCTCTTAAGTATGAGGTCCAGGAACCTAGATTTTTACAAGCTTTCTTTGCGATTTCTATACACACTGGAGTGTGAGTTCCACCAGCGTAGATAACAAGTCACTAACTCCTAGGACTCACAGGGAGGCACTTGCTCCCCAGCCTGCACGGGTATCTTGCCAGCAGACCCACTTCTCTACTATTAGGCGGGGAAAAGGCTAGGAGTCCTGTCTGTGGTTTTCTCTGTGGGTAGGAAATGGAGAGGCAGGTCTGGAGTATGGCTCTGACC
Organism: Neotragus moschatus; assembly: GCA_006410615.1. Lineage (NCBI taxonomy): Eukaryota > Metazoa > Chordata > Mammalia > Artiodactyla > Bovidae > Neotragus > Neotragus moschatus. The sequence goes on along the minus strand of SJYA01000086.1, from coordinate 393,541 downwards.
TGAAATCCAATTCATCCTTACCTTGAGGTGGAATAGACCTGGTTTATTTTTCTTGAAAAGTGAAGGAACCCTAAAGGGAGATGAAATGACCTTTCCTGAGAAAATTTCAATAAAGTGAGGAATGAATAAAGGATAAGGAAAACTATCTGAATTTAACCTAAATGAATTATCATGAGTTTCATGAGGGCTTTGGTGGAGTTTCTTTTTAGCCCAAAGCCATACCAGTGGCTGTGAGATCACAGTCAAACAAAAAGCTTTTCAGTGATTTCACACACAAGTCTAATGAACCATCTATTTCTCATCTTGAATTTACATCATTGTTTTTTAATGTCAGGGAAAATCTTTTCATCCTTGTTACATACAATCATAGCAGATTCATTTTATTTTTGAAATATTATAATAAGGCAATGATCTCGAAATTCTTGTTACAAAAGTCTAAACAAGACATCAATACCCTGAAATTTTTGCTTGAAATAAAAAGTGATGGGAGTTTATATGCACATGTCATTCCAGAATATGCCACCCTTTGGATACTATTCTACCATGTGGCTATTCCGAACATGTAGTAAATTTCAAAGTGTGATTATTATTATTACTGTTATGCTGTGGGTTAGCTATTTTAATCTATTTAACAGATTATAATCAGTAAATTTGATTTTCATGTTCTTTATAGGTTCCTCAAATTGATATCAATCCTTTGATTTTCTGGTAAAAGTTTTCAGTTAGATATGAATTCACTTTGCCATATCTAGTCCACATATTTCAAATGTTTTGCTCAAATTCTAACATATTCTGCAGCTGCTGCTGCTAAGTCGCTTCAGTCGTGTCCGATTCTGTGTGACCCCATAGACAGCAGCCCACCAGGCTCCCCCATCCCTGGGATTCTCCAGGCAAGAACATTGGAGTGGGTTGCCATTTCCTTCTCTAATGCATGAAAGTGAAAAGTGAAAGTGAAGTCTCTCAGTCGTGTCCGACTCTTAGCCACCTCATGGACTGACGCCCACCAGGCTCCTCTGTCCATGGGATTTTTCCAGGCAAGAGTACTGGAATGGGGTGCCATTGCCTTCTCCTGCTGCTGCTGCTGCTGCTGCTAAATCGCTTCATTGTGTCTGACCCTGTGCAACCCCATAGATGGCAGCCCACCAGGCTTCCCTGTCCCTGGGATTCTCCAGGCAAGAACACTGGAGTGGGTTGCCATTTTCTTCTTCAATGCATGAAAGCGAAAAGTGAAAGTGAAGTCACTCTTCGCGACCCCATGGACTGCAGCCTTCCAGGCTCCTCCACCCATGGGATTTTCCAGGCAAGAGTACTAGAGTGGGATGCCACTGCCTTCTCCTACACCACTCCAAATCAGTTGTTTGGCAGTAATAATCAATGGAACTCAGGCATTTACTCAATTCAGAGTTTTGATTGTTACTATATTATGTCTCAAGCTAAGCTTTCTCTGATAATTATTCACATATCCCCAGAGACAAATCGTTGATGCTTCACAGATAAAAAAAATAGACTGGTTTCCCCAACAGCTCCTAATAAATGCTCATTAATTTTATGGGAAAATCCAATTGTGGGATAAGTCATTGATGATCAATAGTGCTATTTACTACTCTTCTCAGTTTTGCATTGAATAACTCTTCTGCCCTGTTACTAACATATAAAGTCAGTGAACTAAGACATATACCTTCCTATTTTACTACTTTTGCCCTAACTTTGTAAACCTAGTACAACATTGATTATTAAATAGATGATTGGGGGAAAAAAATCTGAATCTGTTCCTGAAACTATCTATCTTCTGAACACCCTCTGGAATGTATACAGTTTCTTAAATTCACTGACAACAAAAACATAAAACCAATAATTAAGGAGTTTGGTGACTCTTCTTCAGAGAAACTGCTAATGATCTGTGGTATGGAATAATTATCACCATCACCAACAGACATTCCCTGAGCAGCCAGTATCACATGTCTAGCAGTCAACTGGGTCCTGAATACAGAAGAGAGTGAAGATGCTAAATTAAACAAAATGAGTAAGGGTCCCCTTGTCTGGGATCAGCACTGATTTCAAACAGGCCCTTTGGGCTTTGGGGTGAATATAGAGAGCTGGAAGAGGCAAGCTATTGATCATTTATACATTTAATTATTTGCTATTGACAGGAATAATGGTGGCATCACACAGAAAATGGATGCCCCTAAGGCAGTGCAGTCTTTCCTTCCCTTATTAAAAAAAAGGGGGGAGGGGAATTCCTTTAATGAATTCTGTGTAGGGAAATCTGACAAACTTGCACTAGCAAGACCAATAATGGTAGGCACACAAGAAGGCTTCTGGGAATGGCTTTACATAATTTATTTTCACCTGTCTGGAAAAAATGGGCACTAGGCCATGCCCAGATAGCTACACTGGGCATGTAGCTATTCTCACTCACACCTGTATCACACTTGCTACATCTGTTTCAGGGAGATATGGTGGAGAAAGACATTCACTAGTATGTTATCACCCCAGCATCTCCATGCAAATGCCTGTCATTACCCAAATCTGAATCGGTGTAGAATGCACTGATTTAATAGCTAAACTGGACTACAGTTCCTTCAGGGTCACAAATTGAAGTTGAAGAGTAGCTTCATTCTGGCCAAACTTCACTTTAAAGTTTAGTATATAAAACAAGCCTCTCAAAAAGAGGATTCAATCTTAATGACTCTCCATTGACTTATTTTCCCTCTTACCATACAAATCGCAAAGCATTTCACTACCAGTATGTAGGGATCACTAACTCTGCTGAAATGAAACTGCCTCTCAGCAGTTAAATGTGTTGCCTCTATTGATTATTCAATAGCACAATACATCAGTTACAGATACAGAGTCAAATAATACTAAGAGAAAGTATGCCTTATGAAAGAGACATATGCAATTAAATAATTTTATAGCTGATAAGTGATATGACCCACTTCCCAAGTTGGGTTACCAAATAAAGCCACATCATGGGCGTGGTATTTGTTTCTATCATAATGACTAGAGCTCCTTTTTTGCCTATAGACTATCCTTCTCTCCTCCTGAGAATCACCCTTACAAGTCCCCAGACTCACGAAATTCCATCCTGGTTCCTGTCTTTCCCTGAAGCTGACTTTTTCCCCCCTGAATATGACACTACCCCATGAACAGGAGATCTGGGAGCTGAAGTCACTCTGACATCCAGGAAGTCACTCTCCTGATTTTTATTATCACTGCTGCAATGCTAGGCTGCCTCTGGTCATTTTCAAAGTCCAGGTTCATATCGGAGAAATGTGGGGGAAAATGACAAAAGTTCATTTGTCCCAACTTCCACCATGTGGAAACTGTGGGACTTGAACTTGTATTTGTTAGAGTCTCAAACAGAACTCAAACCAGGAAAACAATCTCTGCATTTTTTTTTTTCCTAAGGGTCTGCATGACCCACCATCTCCATTCTTTTCAAGTGTAGCATGCTTTTGATGAGATAAATCAACATTCTGGTTTTAATTCATACATTTGTCAGGAATAAAAATATCGCATACCAATAAGAAAAGGGAAAGGGATGGGAGAAATATGATCATGTTACATTTTAAGGGATACCTCAGTTTTTATATTAAATTTTTTTAAAATACCACCATTTCAAAAGTGTCACAATTTTCAGGGCAAAAGTAAAAAAAAAAAAGTATATTAATCTTTACAGAAAAAAATAAAATCTGTTCCTTTAAGACCACAGGGGAAACAGTCATGAAAATAAAAAATCAAATTAGCATGAAGTATCATGTCTTTAGAAAACTTTCAAGAGACAAGTTATTAGCAAATTTCAAAAGAGGAATAGGTGAATTTAGTTTACATAATCATTAAGTGTTAATAGGATTATCTGAACCTATGTAATATAGTCAGAATTTTTGAGAGATTGATTCTTTTATAGAATACTAAATTCCTTATATCTCCTAGTTGCCCCACAGATCAGAGGAATTCATGACCATAGGTAACACAGCAGTTGGAATGAAAAACAAAAGTGGGATTTTCCCTAATGCTTTCAAGGCTGTTAAAAGGACATGTTGGATCTCACTGGAGCTGAGAGCCCAGGTTTGTGTCAGATATTCAAATGGCCACTGGAAAAAATTAGAAGAAATCTTGTTTGTTTCCTTTTGTAAACATTTATTATAATTTTTGTCTCAACAATCTTCATGCTCTACAAACATTGACTTGTAAATAAGAATGCCCCTATATTGTATGCAGGGGAAATGTTAAATTATTCCATGCTTAAAGAATAGAACACTAAACCATGCATATCTTAGAGGTCAGATACCTTCATGTTGTATCAATCTGAAATTAAGAACTAGAGAAATTGCCACCATCCACACAACCAGTATGAACCATGTAGACAGGAAGAGAGGGAGAGAAGAGGATCTCCACTGAGTTCTCAGAGTCCTATGACTGAAGGAGGTCAGTGTTAAACTGACACACAATTTTAATTCAGGCAGCAGATAAATTTATGACTAGTCACGTAAAGTCATGACTTAATTATCCACCTCTAGATAGCTTTGACTCGATGTAAATTTACTTTTACTAAAGTTATCCCATTGTTACCCTTTCATCATCTTTATGAACTATGTCGACATCACGTCATCAACCTACCGCAAAGGAAAGAAGGCCGTCAATACACAAAATAAATGCATTTCTGAAAAGTTTTCAATGAAGAAAATATTTTGCAAAAGATATTTTCTGTTATTTAATTGCATTACATGAAAAGATTTGTCTCTAGGGCTTTAAATGACTAAATCCACTCAGTAGTTTCATCTGCTTGCATGCTGACTTTAATCCTGATAGGAGAGGAAAGAGGATGTTTTTGACCATCTTACTCATTGGTAGGAGTCCAAACATCTATCTCCAAGACTCCAAAGCAAGGAGACCAGCAGCCACAGCAGCAAAGAGTTTTAACCCTGGGTGGGGGATGGTTGCAATTCTGTGAGTCATCAGGACAGTGCCCTCACCCACCTTCTGGCCTCGTTAACCACAGCTGTCATCAAAAATGAGGGCTTAGGCAGCCATTTTGATCGAGTCCCCGTCTGCATCATACCAGGCTGCTGCTGATGCAGAACTAGACCTGGGGGACAAGGACATCTGATCTGGGGAAAACAACCCAACGTGTTGCTCTTCAGTTGACATGCTTTGTAAAGGATGTTCTAACAAAATCATGTGTGCTGCACATTTTCTTCTCAAACTACTACTGACAGCAAAGAAGATAACTTAGTTCCTGCAGCTAATGTCATCCACCTTCATTTGTCCCCTTTCAGAATAAAACTGGGTTATTAGTGAGCAAAAAAAAAAAAAAAATCTAGTAACATGTGCAAGAGCAAACATGGGTGGGGAAAAGGAGACAGTTCCAGATGATCCGCTTTACCCTAGAGCAGGGCATCGCTGAATCCCTGCCATCTGAGCTTGCAGCAGTCCTGCTGGGCCTGGGCCAACCTCAGCACATTTAGCCACCTGCAGTGCATTCTGTGGCATTCCATCCAGAGCTTCAGCCTGTCGGTCTTCAAATGGGACTTTTTCCTTCTGTGGTTTTTTGCTATTTATACTTGTAAGGAGGACCAGGAGGCTAGGTTAGAGAGAGTGACTAGAAGCCACATTTTCCTTTTCCCAGATAAAGATATTAAAAAATGTTAACATTTCTTTCTAGTCCTTTACTAATTACAGTGAAGTCGTAATATTACCCTGGGTCAAGCACTTCACTAAGATATATATTTGTGTAATCTTGAAAGAAAGTGAAAGTTGCTCAGTTGTGTCTGACTATTTGTGACCTCATGGACTATACACTTCTCCAAACCAGAATACTAAAGTGGGTAGCCTTTCCCTTTTCCAGGGGATCTTCCCAACCCAGGGATTGAACCCAGGTCTCCCACATTGCAGGTGGATTCTTCACCAGCTGAGCCACAAGGGAAGCCCAAGAATACTGGGGTGGGTAGCCTATCCCTTCTCCAAGTGATCTTCCCATCCCAGGAATTGAACCGGGGTCTCCTGCATTACAAGTAGATTCTTTACCAACTGAGCTATCAGGCATGCCCTGATATAAGCCCTGACCTTATATGTATATATAATCTTTTATGTCTATGTAAAATCTTTTATGTAACTTACATGTACATATACATATGTAAAATTGTATTTTTGTGGAGTTCTAAAATAAATATATCATTATTCGTGTTTTACAGATGAGGATACTGAGGATTAGAGGGTTAAATAACTAAAATCTAGTAAATACCATAGATGGTACTTGAACCCACATCTTACCATGAAATACCATACTGTGAGTTATGATCTTGGCAAAGATTTCCAAAATTACTTTTAAATGTAATTGCAAGAGTTCTGTATTTTCTTACCTTCTTTTTTTTTCCCCAAGGAAATAAATGCACTCAAATGTTCATTTACAAAATAATTTAGAAAAGAGATTCTTTAGTTTAGAAAGGATGGGGGCAGAGTCAGGAAAAAAAAAAAGGAAAATCATTTTATCAATGCATTTAGATAAAATCTTTACCAATGGTAGCCAACCTACCAGGAACGGGCCTTATACAATAATTCTCAAGATGTGATTGTGTGTTAGTTATATGAAAATCACTGGCATGCTTGCTAAATGGGGTTTTGGAAGGCATCCTGGACATAATAAATAAGAGTCTCTGAGGGTGAATTCAGAGAACATTGAAAACATACTCTCTGGGTTATCCGTATGTCCACTGAAGGTGGACAACAAATATCCTAACATCCTGTGCTGTTTTTCATCATGTTAGTGTGACAAGTTATTGGAAAGTGCCTTTGATGATAGGAGAATGGTAAGTTTTAGATGGACATAGCTCATGACTTTCGCAGTATCACTCAATGACAATGGCAAGGCTTGTTTGGAAGTCCTGGTATGTTACCAGCCATCAGTTAGAACCAAGCTACGCTTGGAATTCTTAAAGGAAGTAGAGGCTAATTGGTGTGTTCAGATTTATAACGGATGACCAGGAAGAAAATAAGCATTTTGGAGAAAACTTCTCACACATGGTGACCTTGTTTGCAAGACAACATGCATACTACTAGGTCACAGAATTTATTTAAATGAAATGAGCGTTTTACCAAAGGTTTTGCAAAGCGTGCTAATCAGAAGCTGCCTGTCAAATTGAAGTAGCATCAAGAGGCTCAGAATAAGGGCTCTTGGGCGTTAAATGGTTCCTACCAAATACCAAACCTATTATCATGATTGGCTGTTATAGTCCTCTAAACAGCAGAGTGATTAAATTGGTCATTATGAAACCCTGAAGAAGCATAATTATGACAAATAAGACTCAAGTGTAAGGAGATTTCTATCTCACTGACTGGATTACATTTCAAGGAGGAATCAATACAGGGATGTTTTTAAAACCATAGTCAGCTGCTTAGGAACTGGATTCTCTTGATCTTCATACAAATCTCTTTATGTGTTATCTCAACACACTTAGTTTAGAAACCTCTCTAGATCTTAAGCCTAATCCTAAATGTTCATCCTATGCAAGGACTTCTCTCGCTTATCTTATAGCCCTGAATGATGCCTGAAATACTCTTTTCTGTCATTTTGCTAGGTATCAGATGCCTCTTACAGGATTCTAGATTGTTTCTGAGTTGCTCTAACTTGCCCTAACTCCGCAGTCTGCTGGTATTGCTGCTAAGTCGCTCAGTCGTGTCCAACCCTGCCATTTCCTTCTCCACTGCATAGTGGGTTGCCTATGATTTCATTTATTGATTCTGAATTGCATTGAACCATTATTTGAGAAGATGCATTCTCTAGTTTTTTGTTGCTCTGCTGCTGCTGCTGCGTCTAACTCGCTTCAGTCGTGTCCGACTCTGTGTGACCCCATAGACGGCAGCCCACCAGGCTCCCCTGTCCCTGGGATTCTCCAGGCAAGGACACTGGAGTGGGTTGCCATTTCCTTCTCCAATGCATGAAAGTGAAAGTGAAGTTGCTCAGTTGTGTCCAACTCTTCACAACCCCATGGACTGCAGCCTACCAGGTTCCTCCGTCCATGGGTTTTTCCAGGCAAGAGTACTGGAGTGGGATGCCATTGCCTTCTCCAAACTCCGCAGCCTAGATTTAGTCTATTTACCATCACTAATGTTAACTGCTAAACATTGGGACCACCAAACAAGCTGTCCTATCCAGTCTATTTTACCTCTAAGAATTGAAGAAAATGATTCTAGTGTCAAACTATATTGCCAAAATGCCAATGGCTTCCTTCTGGAAATAGACATCCTACAAACCCTGGGTCACTGACAATAAAAATGTATCAGGCTGCACCCAGGAATTCCAGCACACAAAGATTTTTTTTTTTTTTTTTACTTTACTACTACAGATGAGACCAATTATATTAATATGATCTAGTTTCTTGATAGAATACTTTTCAATTATTAACAGATGGACAAAGAGAAAAAGAACTCTAACAAGATTTTGGTATCCTTTTAGATTTCAGACAGTTCTTGTCACTTAGATGATAGAGAATCCTCCTACAATGCAAGGGACCTGGGTTCGATCCCAGGGCTGGGAAGATCCCCTGAAGAAAGGAATGGCAACCCACTCCAGTATTCTTGCCTGGAGAATTCCACGGACAGCAGAGCCTCACAGGCTGTACTCCATGCGGTCGCAACTAACACTTTCACTTTAGATGTCAGTAGCCAGATATAATACTAACGTAGTGTCCAATATCAAGCTTCATCTGAAGTCTCAAGCTTTGACTTTAGTACAAATTAAAAGTACTGCTTATTGACTAGTCAATAAGTAAGTTTGTCAAATTACCAGTATCTTCTTAGGAAGAAGTCCTTTCTAGGTATATTGGATGAAATATGATGAAAATGATAATTATGATGGTTTTGTTTCCTTAATAGAAAACCACCAAGGATGTAGCCAGCATTTATTTTCTGTTTATTTATATTATACACAGAACATAAGCAGTCATTTGTCCCTTTTTTCCTCCTTCTTTTCTCTCCCTGTGAATTCTTTCACTTTCTTCAGTTCTATTTGCCACATATCTTGAGCTGTACTCTCATCTCTCAAAACAACTCAGTTAATGTAAAAATTTCCCTTTAAGAGATAAATTATCTGTATGATATGTTTCCTTGCTCCTACTCTTTGAAGTATGCTTGTTTTTTCCATGTGTACATGGAACCAAATAAGATGCTATAAGATAATTAATGATATAATTTTAAGTGAAATATAGTAGCTAAGAATGACAAGTTATCTATTTGGGAGCATTTGAAGTGACAATTTTTATGTGACTTTGTTATCACTAAAATCAAGGAATAAAGAGGTTACCCCTTGCAGTGGTTTACATTTTTCTGGTGTTCCTATAGTTAGATAGCTTTTGGATAAGATGGATCTTCATCTAGGTAGAGTGTGATTAGAGAGGAAATACTTAGTTTTAGAAACATCACAGACCTACAATTTCTTATTACCCTTAGATACAGAGAAACTTTAAAGGAAAGTAAAAGTTCTGACTTGGTGGAAGAATTTGAAGGATTTGAAGATTTTTACGTATACAATGATAGGGGAGCCATTCCGTGCAATTGTTTAGTAGAAAGAAGCTCTGTATTCAAGCATTTTTTTCATTATTGCAAAATATGTATGTATTAAAGATCCCATATTAGAAGTATCATTTGTAGGTATGATGTACAACTTGATATATATATATAAAATAGGCCCTGATGTTTTATCATATGATAGCATGAAGAAGAATTCACAAATCATCCAAGAAACCTTGCTCTAAATGAAACATTGTAAAACTATATTCTATATGATGAATGTCTACTATGAGGATGTTGATTCTATGTTATTTGTTTGTTGCTAAGTTATGCCTGATTCTTTTGAAACCCCCAAAATCTCAATGAGGTAACACACTAAAAAGGTACTCCACACCCTCATATGTGTGGTGTACCCTCATTCTTCACCATGTAGCTCTGCCACTCTAGGCTGTAAATGTGGCCTCCAAGATCACGGTGATGTGGGGAGAGGGGGAGGACAGGGTAGGTCACTAGCTCATATCTGCCTTGGCCCAGAAAAGGCACGCTTCACTTCCACTCATAATTCATCAGCCAAGACTCACAGTTTTGACCCTACCTGACTGCAGAGAAGACTAAATATGTGATTTTATTTGTACCCAGAAAGAAGTAAATGAAAGAAGACACAGTAAATGCAAAACGTTTTCCCTGCCACAGTCAATTCCTCTAGCCTCCAGATAGTCACAGACTTCTTTTTTCACACAGAATACCATGATCTCCTCCCTTAGGGAGACAACCCAGTCCCTTGTGCACCTCAAATTCCACAGCCTTACCCATGAGATCCAGATATTGGTCTTCTCAGTTCAACAAATGAAGACAGAAAAAGATAAGTTGCCCGTCCCGTCCCCTTCCCCATCATGTGTACCCCTGATATACAGTGATGGAGTGGGGGGGATATAATCACAATGGACTTTCACTAGGAGAGGGATAAATGGGAGAGGCATACTGGTCATGGATCCAGGACAATTCCACTGGCTGTTATGTTGTAAGGGCCCCATGCCCCCAACCTGGTGGTTGTTGAGCCTCTTTGATCTTGTGTTCTTGCCTACTTTCTTCTCAGTGGCTCCTGGATCTGCCCTCTGTGAGGGGTCAGGGAGGCCATCACTCACCCACCATTTTCTTATTGACATCTGCAGTAGGACTTTGGACATATGCTCTCTTTGGAAACTATACAACTTTTAAAGTTCAACTTCTGCTCATGATAGTCCAGGATTTTTCAAAAGTATCTAGCAGTGAAACTGTGGCACCACAGTTTACTCAAGACAGAAGGTTGAGTGTCATCCCAGGCTTTTCTTATTTTCTTACTCCTCATACCCAACTTGTCACTGTGCTTATGACTTAATACATGCCTTGAATTATTCTTATTTCTCTACCTTTTTAAAAAATTTCTTATCATGTCTTGTGTAGGATACTACAAAAATCTCCAAACTGGTTTTCCTGCCTCCTCTCTGACATTTCTGCACTTTGTTCTTTGCATGGCTATAAAATGATTATTTTCCAACATAAATTAGCCATGTGCCATTTCTGTTTAAACACCGTCCACTGTTTCCCATTGCCTTCATATTAATACTGCTACCTTTGTGCTAACACAGAGAACACTCTGTGCTTCTACCGCTGCCAATTTGAGGACAGTTCCCTTGCCTGTCTTCCTTCTCCCTGCAGGCCCCAAATAATTCTCTGGCTAAATGTTGACTACCTATCTTGGAAAACACTACTCATAGGCAAGCCATCTCTGTAAATATGTGTTAACTCAATATATGATCATCAGAAATCTTAACACTGAAAAGCATAAAATCTAAAAACAGAATATATTTGCAATTTAGCCATCGATTTATTTATACTACTAAATGTCACCTTAGATGTTAGGATCCTCCTATAATGACTGAAATAATCCATCTCTGTGTTCCTTTTTGTGTCTCAGAAAGCCATATTTTTAGTTTGGGTTTTGTTTTTTGTTGTATTTTGGTTTTGGCGAGGACAACAAGAAAAGGATATTAAAAAGTTTTGTTTTCCATATCTTCGTTTTAAAATAGGATCTCAAATGACCTCTCTGATAAACTATTCATACTTTGCCTTAGACTAGATTTTTTTTTTTTTAAGTGAAAAAAGAAAAAAAAGCCTCCATGGGCAATGATTGGTTAAGACAGAGAAAAGAGATAAAAATTCACCCAGGAAGCTAAGGCAAGCAAAGACAGTGACAAGCAGATAAACAGAAAAGGAGGAAGCATTTAAAAATAAAAAATCTCAGGTACCTGAAAAGCCCTGGCTGAGACAGTGAAGGAGATAAAAAGAGAAAGAGGAGAAATACAATCAGCACTGCTGGTAATTGGAGAGGCTGGAGGAATGGGGGATGGAGGTTCAGAGAGGCAAAGAAAGAAGTCAACAATAAAGGGGGAAACTGAACACAGGAAGAAGGTGAAAAATGAGAAACCAGAGTATGGAAAGACACCAAGAACCTCTGACGGTCTCACTTCTGAGTTGTTTCATTAATTTCTGTACCAGAAGAATCATGGGTCATTTGGAGGATTTTCCCCCCTTTCATTAAAATAAATAATTAAATATTTAAATAAGGAGTCTCTCTCTTATGAGAAATGTTCAAAATCAGTGTGAGCTAACAAAAGGCATCCAGATGATTTGGAAGCTCAGTTCCTAGATATGAAATTAGAGAACTTGGCAAATGTATCCTCTGAACAGGAGTCATGCCATCTGCATTTCCTGCAGGCCCCTCCCATCCCTGTGTTCCTTTCTGTAAATATTTTCTTCTCTATGCAGAGTTCATCCTTCAGGTGCATCCACCAATTGCATAAAGGTGTTACTGCCTCTAGTTCTCCAATAGAAGTTGATGAAAGCTTTGGAATGTCTCAACTCTATCCCTTTGTCTCAACTTTGGAATGTCTCAACTGTATCCCTTTGAATACGTTGGTAGTAATGATGAAGTTATACTTATCGGCTTCTCTCTCCTTCAAAGAGGAATAACACATGAAGGCATTAACGTTCCTTTTTTCCCTAAAGAAAAAAAAATTCATCAAAATCATAAATGTGAATGAAACCAGTACACTTTGGACGTCCAAATTACACTTTCCCATCATTCAGTTCAGTTCAGTCGCTCAGTCATGTCCGACTCTTTGCGACCCCATGAATCGCAGCATGCCACGCCTCCCTGTCCATCACCAACTCCCGGAGTTCACTCAGACTCACGCCCATCGAGTCAGTGATGCCATCCAGCCATCTCATCCTCTGTCGTCCCCTTCTCCTGCCCCCAATCCCTCCCAGCATCAGAGTCTTTTCCAATGAGTCAACTCTTCGCATCATTAGTGACACCTTTACCATTCGACACCTAGTCACATGAAAGTTGGGCGTTTTTAGATACCTCTGTGAAGATTTTGTTATGTGACTGACTATGGCACTGGGAAAGTGCCAGAAAAAGAGTGATGTAATTACCATAGCTGGAGTTGTTCTTCGCATGTTGGGAGGAAACAAGGGCTCTTGGTTGGAATTCTGACGTGTGGATTTCTTTCTTGTTGTTTTTTTGTTGTTAAATAATGTTGTCAGAAATCAGGACTGCAAGAGAACATGGGACAATATTGACTAGAGTACCAAATAATTCAGTAAGTGACCTTCATGCATCTGAGCCACTAGCCAATCAGAATTCATGGCAAATAGACCATCTAACCAGAATTCATTTCATGTGATTAGTAACCAGTTAATGTCAGAAAATGGAGTAAAGGCAGCATTCAGGTATGTAATGATTATAAAATAATGGATCAGAGTGCAGCTTTACAAAGCTATAGTGTTAACGGGTTTGGAAAATGTATTTTGCATCTTTAGAAAGTGGAAAAGATTGAGGATAGGAGGAGAAGCGGACAGCAAAGGATGAGATGGTAGAATGTCATCATTGACTCAACAGAGGTGAGTTTGAGCAAACTCCGAGAGATAGTGAAGGACAGGGAAACCTGGCCTACTGCAGTCCATAGGGTCACAAAGAGTCAGACACAACTGAGTGACTAAGCAGCAACAAAATAATTTGTTGCTTACTATCAACAGTATAGGTCCAAAACAAACAAACAAAAGGGACTTTGTAAGCTCTTACCTGTTGCTTCCTATTTACCACAAAAGGCTCCACTTAGGTAAATATCTAATGATTTATCCTAGAAGCTTACTATAAAGCTGTAGTGGGTGTTAATTTCACAAAATCTTCTTAAAGAACTAGCTTTGAAGGGCAAAATCATTTAGCCCTCTGCTAATTTTCATTGTTTATTCAGTGAGCTCACTTCTTTTCTTAATTATAAATGTTTTCTTTGGTGAAGCAATTTCTTATGGAACAACTTTCATTTCACACCAGGAATACAGTGCCATTGTTGGGTTATAGTTTACGGTGTTTAAAAGGGAAGGGAACTCAGTCTGGGACATTGGCATTATGACCCAGGGTTGAAAACAACTCTCAGGGGTACTCCCCAAAGCTCTGGTTATCACCAGTAAAATAACAATTCACCTCTCTGTTTTCTTTTACTGAAACTGACACTTTAAGTAATAAAGAAAGAAAGAAAGGAAATGAAAGGAAAGGAAAATGACCTTTAAATTTTCTGAAGCATAAAGGCCACTTCATGCAACAGAGAACAGCAAGAGCTACATGGCCTTAGAGGTGAGTGAGATGACTCAGATTAGGGGATAAAAGGGGAACACAGCTGGGACCTTGGGGCTTGTCCTTTCTGAAGTCACAAGGACCAAGGCCTCCTTTAGATGGAAAATGGAGGTGGATGAACCTTAAAGGACTTGGTACATATAATAACCTAAAGGTCTCAATAATTATTCAAGGCATCTAAGAGTTTCAAAATGTATCAGCCAACTTGATGTATGCCAGTGTTTTCCGTTATGCTTTTATAAAGCCAGGATTGAAGGGAATATGTGTGAAAATTAACATAGAAATATTTTCTACTGTCTGTGTCTCAAAGTAAAAATTTAGACTTTCCCCTTAGACTAATAGAAAGGCAAATTGCAAATAGGGGTCACTATAGGGCTTATTTTTCTTTTATACAGGAATAAAAATGAGGAAAAATAATGAGAAATTATAAAACATTATCTATTTAGAAGTTTTGAGAAATGTGGAAAATTTCCAAATTATCAGAGATTTCAACACTAATTCAGCAGGAGAAAGAAATTACAATCTACTTTTTTTTTTGGCATCATTATGAAACTGGTAATGAATTTACACTTTACATAAAGTGATAATTTATTTTTCTCTTGTTTTGTTTGTTTGAAATTATCCCTTCTTAAGAGGGAAATGAATTGGCAAAGGATCTGTAGTCTGAAATTTTAAGAGAATATTTTTTTAAATTAAAACCTCTCCCAAATTTAGGATAAAATGTTGGAGTCTATCAAGTTTTCTTATGTATTGTGTATGACAGGCTTAACTTAAAATAAGATGCAGTGAATTACAGGTACCATATCTTACTGAAATTGAAATATACATTGATTTTGGAGCCAAATAGTATGCAAATTTAGCTTAGCAGAATGTAGAAGGAAAATAGTGGACAAATCTACTGATGATGAAAGGGCATCTTTAAGCAAAAAATCATAAGCTTCATTAAAAGTGCTCCAATTGCTCTAAAGCTGTAGAACTAATTTAGTAAATATTTATTACACATCTGTTGCATGCAGAGATTAATACTTATACTAATGGAAAATACATTATGATTGTAAGGAATGATCTCTATTTTTTAAAAATCTATTTAGAGGAGAAATATCTGAGTGATCAAAATTATTTTTCATGGGATCATAGTACTCAAAAGAACATCATTCATTGTTTATTCTGTTGTTAGAGATTTTAGAGAAGAGAGATTCGTTGGTCTTCCCTGGAAGCTCATTCCAAGGTTATATCAAGAAACTATGTTCTAAACATCTGATCAGAGCAATAGCCACTATCTAATTTCTGTTTATATTCCTGAGTCCAAAGGTACTGCTAAAGAAAATCATAGAACCATCAAAGCCATGCTTTCTTATATCAGCTGAATCCTTGCTGCTGCTGGCAAATACTTTTGTCTAACTCATTCTAAATATCTCATTCATTCCATAATGGATATGACAAGAATTTCCCATTATGTTCAAGCTTGTAAATCCCAAAATATCATTGGCTTCTTCTCGTTTGCCTCTGCCTTATAAGCTTGATTCCTTGGGCATCAGCATTTTCATCTTCCCTTTTCTCTGCTTCAGATCATCCTTCCTAAAATAAGTAACTAGTACACAATAAACAGTGTTCTAAGATAGAGGAAAGAGCTCCAATAAAACAAGCCATCATCGTCTCTTCTTTGCTTATTCTCTTTGTGCTGTTTTTCTATCTTCTAAATATTCTACTTTAACCCTCTTATATTGTTGCTTTTTCTACCAAT
Organism: Neotragus moschatus; assembly: GCA_006410615.1. Taxonomy (NCBI): domain Eukaryota; kingdom Metazoa; phylum Chordata; class Mammalia; order Artiodactyla; family Bovidae; genus Neotragus; species Neotragus moschatus. The sequence goes on along the minus strand of SJYA01000086.1, from coordinate 377,609 downwards.
AAACAAATACTGTCTTTTGGACCAGATCTTTCAAAATAGTGAACTTCATCTTCTTGGTCACCTCTTTTGCATTCCTTTAAATTTGGCAATCACCAGTTTGTTCCTAACTGCAAAATCAAATCTTGGCATCATACTAATTCTGCTTGTTTTATGGTCTTTCCTTCCTCCTTAAAAACCAAGCCTCCATCAGCAATCCACTGCTACGCCCTATATTCTTTTTTTTTATCCACTCATCTCTTTTATTTACTGACTCCTTTTCTTCTTTTTCCCATCTGTGAAATATGATGAGATTTGTTTGTTTGTTACCTTGGATGAGATCTTTAAAGGGTAAAGTTGGTTTACTTAGTAGCAATACTATTAATAATACCACATTTCTGAGCTTACTTTCTCCTTGTAATTTACCACTGTCATGAAAGGATGAAAATTTCTTGCTTGGCTCCAGAATTTTTCAAAAATTCACAGCAAATTGCTGATGGATCATTTTTATAAATGAGGGTTGTCATCGTCATTTAGTCGCTAAGTCGTGTCTGACTCTTATGACCCCGTGGACTGTGGCCTGCTGGCTTCTCTGTCCATGGGATTCTCCAGGCAAGAATACTGGAGTGGATTGCCATTTCCTTCTCCAGGAAATTTTCCTGACCCAGGAATGGAACCTGGATTTCCTGCATTGCAGGCAGATTCTGTACCCACTGAGCTACCAAGAATAGAATATTAAAGATCCTGAGGATTTAGCCTCAGGGATTTTGAGTTTCCTTATCTGGAAATAAGGTTTAAAATGTCTGTTTACCTCATTGTTGAGATAGTCAGATGACAAATTGTACATAAAAGCATCTTGTAGATGTTAAAATACCATTTCAATTTATCATATTCTTCCTGGGAACCAATGTTTAAAAGGTCCACTTAATACCAAAGTTGTCCTTTACCATTCTCTTTTATATGGGTATAGCTGCCGCCGCCAAAGAAAGAATTGATTGCAACTTCCTAGACTTACAGCAGAAGGCTGTGCCCGTTCAAATCCCTTCCAAATCCCAGAGCTACATCCTTGGGGATTTTACCTTTGACTACTCAAGAATGATAGCTATTGCATCTGTCATAACATTTACCAAGTTGTTAATAATCTAAAATGAATTTAATTCATTCAGCTCCTCAAGGCCATGAAAATGCTATCTTCTTTCTATTTCAGTTTTTTCCTTCTTTCACAACTGGAACCACTGGAATGTGCCCCAGTCAACTATTTATATTTAAACTTGAATGGAAGAGAGAAAAAGAGAGGGTGATGGGGAGGAGAGGGAGGAGGAATGGGAGGAGAAGGAAGGGAGGAAGGAGGAAAAGAAATAAGACAAAGATTTTCCAATGTTCTGTTATGTTCATTTCAGTTCTTTCATCATACCTAACAGCTGGGAAGCCCTGGTGGCTCGGTGGTAAAGAATCTGCCTGCAATGCAGAAGAGGCAGGAGATGCAGGTTGGATCCTGGGTTGGAAAGATCCCCTGGAGAAGGAAATTGCAACCAACTCCAATATTCTTGCTTGGGAAATCCCATGGATAGAGGAGCTTGGTGGACTACAGTCCATGGGATCACAAAAGAATCAGACTCCACCTAGCTATTAAACAACAATAAGTAGACAAGATGATAAGCAGAAGGTACTTAAGTTGGGAGACTTTCAGAATAATCCAGGTAGCCTTCAAGCTGCTGAGTGTGTTAGTCAAGAATCATTTCAGGAAAAGGACAAAACCTGAGTAAAGGAATTATGTTGGGAAAGTATAAACATAAGAGATTCTCAGTAGCCATGGCTGACAAGAACCTAGGGTAAACTTAAAGGGATTGGGCTAACTCTGCATTAGAAAGATAGGATTTTAGATAAGGTAGTTTGGAAGCAACCCTAGAGGTCATATGGTTCTTTTAGTGATGTTTCAATTAACCCTGTAATATTCTTCTCAAAATAAATTAAAAACTTTTGATGACAGAAAATTCACTCTCTCTTGAAGTACCCTCAATTCAGTTCAGTTCAGTCCCTGAGTTGAGTCTGACTCTTTGTGACCCCATGGACTGCAGCACACCAGGCCTCCCTGTCCATCACCAACTCCAGGAGTTTACTCAAACTCATGTCCATTGAGTTGGTGATGCCATCCAGCCATCTCATCCTATGTCGGCCCTTTCTCCTCACACCTTCAATCTTGCCCTGCATCAGGGTCTTTTCAAATGAGGCAGTTCCTCGCATCAGGTGGCGAAAGTATTGGAGTTTCAGCTTCAGCATCAGTCCTTCCAATGAATAGTCAGGACTGATCTCTTTTAGGATGGACTGGTTGGATCTCCTTGCACTCTAAGAGACTCTCAAGAGTCATTTCCAACACCACAGTTCAAAAGCATTAATTCTTTGGTGCTCAGTTTTCTTTATAGTCCAACTCTCACATCCATACATGACCACTGGAAAAACCATAGCCTGGACTAGATGGACCTTTGTTGGCAAAGTAATGTCTCTGCTTTTTAATATGCTATCTAGGTTGGTCATAACTTTTCTTCCAAGGAGTAAGTGTCTTTTAATTTCATGGCTGCAATCACCATCTGCAGTGATTTTGGAGCCCAGGAAAATAAAGTCTGACACTGTTTCCACTGTTTCCCCGTCTGTTTTCCATGAAGTGATGGGATTGGATGCCGTGATCTTCATTTTCTGAATGTTGAGCTTTAAGCCAGCTTTTTCACTCTCCTCTTTCACTTTCATCAAGAGGCTCTTTAGTTCTTCTTCACTTTCTGCCATAAGGGTGGTGTCATCTGCATATCTGCGGTTATTGATATTTCTCCCAGTGATCTTGATTCTAGCTTGTGCTTCTTCCAGTCCAGCATTTTTCATGATGTATTCTGCATATAAGTTAAACAAGCAGGGTGACAATATACAGCCTTGAAGTACTCCTTTCCCTATTTGGAACCAGTCTGTTGTTCCATGTCCAGTTCTAACTGTTGCTTCCTGATCTGCATACAGATTTCTCAGTAGGCAAGTCAGGTAGTCTGATATTCTTGTCTCTTTAAATTTTTCCACAGTTGTGGTGATCCACACAGTCAGAGGCTTTGGCATAGTCAATCAAGCAGAAATAAATGTTTTTCTGGAACTCTCTTGCTTTTTTGATGAAGTACCTTAGTACACCTTTTGACTACACTGACTATAAGAAGCTTCTTTCTACATTGAACACAAATCTATCTTCTTTTCACTTGCTGGTCCTAATGTGCTTGTCTGGGCCATCCCATACAAGTTAAATTACCTTTCTTCCTGATTATTCTTTATATATTTAAAAGACATCTCAGGTCTCTCTAAATTTTCTCATTTTCTTGTAAAATAGCATCAGTTCCTTAAGCAATATCTCATGTAACATGATATATAACATGGATTTTAATGACATAAAATTCATTTTGTTTACTCAACATTACGCTTACTCTCCTAAGAATGTTCTTTTTTTTTTTTTTTTTTTTTTCTGTATCCATCTTATAGAATAATATCTANTTCCAGTCCAGCATTTTTCATGATGTATTCTGCATATAAGTTAAACAAGCAGGGTGACAATATACAGCCTTGAAGTACTCCTTTCCCTATTTGGAACCAGTCTGTTGTTCCATGTCCAGTTCTAACTGTTGCTTCCTGATCTGCATACAGATTTCTCAGTAGGCAAGTCAGGTAGTCTGATATTCTTGTCTCTTTAAATTTTTCCACAGTTGTGGTGATCCACACAGTCAGAGGCTTTGGCATAGTCAATCAAGCAGAAATAAATGTTTTTCTGGAACTCTCTTGCTTTTTTGATGAAGTACCTTAGTACACCTTTTGACTACACTGACTATAAGAAGCTTCTTTCTACATTGAACACAAATCTATCTTCTTTTCACTTGCTGGTCCTAATGTGCTTGTCTGGGCCATCCCATACAAGTTAAATTACCTTTCTTCCTGATTATTCTTTATATATTTAAAAGACATCTCAGGTCTCTCTAAATTTTCTCATTTTCTTGTAAAATAGCATCAGTTCCTTAAGCAATATCTCATGTAACATGATATATAACATGGATTTTAATGACATAAAATTCATTTTGTTTACTCAACATTACGCTTACTCTCCTAAGAATGTTCTTTTTTTTTTTTTTTTTTTTTCTGTATCCATCTTATAGAATAATATCTAGTACTGAATGAAATATTCACCATGAATCCTGATCAAATAGGATAAAGTAATACTGTGTTATCAATCCTTGAGAGATCATCTTTTTCTGGTATCTTCTGAAATTTTTTTCTTCACAGTCCCTTCAGTGGTGGTGATATTTCTTGATTATTGTTTCTGTTCAGCACTTTTGAGGAGATTGCATTTTTTGGCATATCTATAGTATGCCTCCAATAAAATTAGTTGGCTTGGCTTATTTATAGCTGCTAAACCAGTTTCTTCCTTCTACCCCTTTCTCCTTGCTATCTCCCCTAATCTTTTTCTTATGTACTTAAGTGTTTTGAATCCAAATAAGGAAGTTTTTATTCCCTCGGTCAAACTGGAACTATTTTATGGACAGTATTATTGAATGGCTAATGCCTTTGCATTTGATTAAGTAGAAAGTGAGAAGCCACAGAAATTATTTGGCATGATCAACATTTTCTTTGGCTAGACTAATCTGGCACCCAAAAATAGAACAGATTGAAATAAGGGGAAACAGAAATGCGATTGGAAGAAGACTTCAATCATCCCCTGGAGTGGTATCAAAGGAATTGAAGAAGAGTGTTAAACGTGATGGAAGCTGAAAAACTCACTAATGATTAACGTGAAAGAGAAGAGAAAATCAAAGTTTCTTGAAAGCTTTCAAACTGTAGTGATTTGGTCTATTAGTTAGGGTTCTAGAAAAACAGAACCAAGGAATTAGATTTATAGAAAGAATTGGCTCACATGATACGAGAGGCTGAGCGAAATCCCCAAATCTGCAGTCAGCAAGCTGGAGACCATGGCGCACCAATGATGTAGTTCTGATCTGTCTGATGACCTGACAACCAGAAGAGCTGATGATTTAAGTTTCAGTCCAAGCAAAGGAGAAGACTGGTGTCCCTGCTCAGGCAAGTTCCCTCTTGCTCCACCTTTTTGTTCTGTTTTTACATCTTCAGTTATTTATATCCATCACATTAGGAAGGACATCTGCTTTACTCAGTCTCCCAACTCAAATGTTAATTTCATCCAGAAACACCCTTACAGACACATCCAGAATAATGCTTAATCAGAAGTCTGGCACAGTCAAGTTGACATATACCAGCAACCATTGCAACTGAGAGAATGGTGAAATAAAGCCAAAAATAGAAGTTGCTTTGGAAAGAGAGAGCTATTAGGTCATGCTGAATTTGAGTATCAGGTAGACAGATATGAGACTATGACTATGTGAATGGTTAGAAATGTAGGCTAGGATTTAGGAAAGAGACAGGTACTAGAAATAGAGAAGTGCTTTACATAGAAGCTATTAGTTAAGGACTATCAAGGGATCAGTTACAGAGTATGAGAGGCTATCTATAATGATGACCAAGTGAAAGTCAACAGTTTAGTGGTTAGAAATCTCTGTGGTCAGAAAAGTAGGAGGATAACTGCATGAAACAGAAGTACAGAAGCCAAGAAAATTGTGTTTATTCTTGAATGAGTTTTCCTGATCCTATGTCTACACAGTCGCCTCCTCTCTCTCTCTCATGCTCTGGAACTTTCATCAATCAAGCCCTTGCCTTTAAAGATGATTGAAGTCGGCTTTTCAGAAAATACTACCTTCTCTGTCTCATTGGCTTCCTCCTTTTGTCCTCTAAATATCAAGAATCCCCACCAAGTTTCTATCCTCAGTCCTCTGCTTCGATCATCTTTATAAATCAGAAAAATGACAAAACTATATCAGTCTCTTTCATTAGTTTCAGATCTGTATTTACAATCAGTTCAGTTCAGTTCAGTTCAGTTGCTCAGTCGTGTCCGACTCTTTGCAACCCCATGAATCGCAGCANGGTGTTGCCCATCTGGTGATGTCCATGTGTAGAGTCTTCTCTTGTGTTGTTGGAAGAGACTGTTTGCTATTTACAATAGATAAGCCAAAAAGCCTACTCGGATGTCTCACCCATAATCTTCCAGTAAAATATCTTTAATGTCTCAGAAACACTCCAAGATGTCCAGGTTGCAAACCCCAAAAATGGCTTTGGCTTGTTTATCTCTCTTGCTCCTGACTCTTCTCCATTTCTTCCTATCAATTCTACATCCCCCAAATCCATACCTTTTGCATTATTACTTTCACCACCTCTACCATTCTAATTCAAGACCTCACTGTCACTATGTGTGGTATTATCTCCCAAATAAGACGCTTCCCTGGTGGCTCGGCAGTAAAGAATCCACTTGCAATGCACAAGGCTACCTGTAATTCAGCAGATGCAGATCTGACCCCTGGGTCAGGAAGATCCCCTGGAGAAGGAAATGACTGTACACTCCAGTATTCTTGCTGGGAAATCCCATGCACAGAGGAGCTGGGCAGGATACTGTCCATCGGGTCACAAGAGTGGAGCAGCTTAGCAACTAAAACACAACCACTACCATCTCCTAGATGAACTTCCCACTTCCAGTGATTCTCACCTCTTATCTGTCCTTACAGATGGCTGCCAAATTAATCTTCATAAAGTACAGTTGAAATCATGTCATTCTACTACTCCAAAATGTTTAGTTGCTTTTTATTGCCCATTGAATAAAATCCAAACTCCTTAAAATAACATTTAACACCGTCCACCATCTGGTGATACCCCACATTTCTAGATGTGTCTTCCATGTCTCCCTTACAGATACCCGATACTGCTTTCAAACTACAGTGACTTTCTTGTCTGTCTCAGTCCCTTTGTTCATTCTTCTCTTTTTGTCAGTAATGTCCTTTCTACTCACACTTCTCTGGGAAGCATTTGTTGATTGCCCTGGCAGAATAATTTCAAACATTTGGGGCTAAAGGTTAGGTGTGTTATATACATTATCATGCTAAGTTCTCATAATAACCCTCTCACATATCTACTCTTCTAAGTTTTACCAGTGTATAAGTTAGTGCTTATATGTGGTTTTTAAATTTGCCCAAAATATCATAACTCAGCTTTCCTTATTTGTTAGGCCTCACAGTCAGTACTCTTAATCTTGACAGAAATATTTTTAAGTTTTACAGTCACCCTCGTCTGATAATAAATTCCATGACTTTACTGAAGCCATAGTAATGGAGGAAATTTTTTAATAATGACATTTTACTTTTAAAAGGCCTTTTCCTTAGTCTACTTTATCAATGTATACTTTAAATAGAGTAAAATTTAACTGGTTTAGTGCACAGTTCTATTAATTAGGCATTTTATACCTTTATTTTTTTCCAAATTTCTCCATTTAAAGTCAGATGATTTATTTTTGCAGTAATTTGATTTAGTTCCAACAACTTTTGGTTTTCTTTTAGCCCTGAATTTCTGTGGAAATGCTGGATATTGTCCACATAATTTCTAGCAATTCTCTAAACCCATTTATTGACTTATTTATGGCTGCTCCAGGCCTTAGTTGCAGCATGCAGGATCTTTGTTGAGACTCCTGGGCCCTTTAGTTCCAGAGCCTGTGGGATCTGTGATTGCAGCATGCAGGCTCTCTAGTTGTAGTGCACAAGCATGTGGGATCTTAGTTTCCAGACCAGGGACTGAACTTGCATCCCCTGCATTGGAAGGCAAATTCTTAACCACTGGGCCAGCAGGAAAGTCCCTTCCACATGCCTGTTTATGAACTGGGGTAATTTGTTCATAGAATGAGAAGTGAAGTCTATAATTATAGCTAGCTTTAATAAATTTTCGCCCTTTGGATCTTTCCTATTGGTGTCCTAAACCTAATGAGATCTGTAGTCTTGAAAACTATTTTCTTCTTTATCTAGTGGATATACAGAATTTGTAAGATTTGTATTGTTATGGAGCAGAGAAGGCAATGGCACCCCACTCCAGCACTCTTGCCTGGAGAATCCTATGGACAGAGGAGCCTGGTGGGCTGCAGTCCATGGGGTCGCTGAGTCGGACATGACTGGGTGACTTCACTTTCACTTTTCACTTTCATGCATTGGAGAGGGAAATGGCAACCCACTCCAGTGTCCTTGCCTGGAGAATCCTAGGGACGGGGAAGCCTGGTGAGCTACTGTCTATGGGGTTGCACAGAGTTGGATACGACTGAAGCGACTCAGCAGCAGCAGCAGCAGCGGCAGAGCAACAAAAAACTAGAGAAAGTATCTTCTCAAAGAAAGGTTCAATGCAATTCAGGATGAAATCATAGGGGGAATTGTAAGCATGGAATCCATTTTTTCCAAAAAGCTGAATTTCTGCTAAACCTATATAAATAATTGATCCACCCATTCCTTCATCCAGTAAGCATATATTAAGCACTTTCTCTGTGAAAAAACATGAGTCTTTCTTAAACAGCCTACCATTTAATGGGTATTCTAACTGGTTAACTTCATGTGTAGTATGTAAAGGAAATTCAGAGTGATGACGACTTTGACAAGAGTTAATAGCTAAGATAATTAAGTGTTAGAATCACCAAAAGGATAGAGAACCTTTATATTTTATTAATGTTTAGGAAGAGCTAAGATAATATCTAGTATATTACTGGTGCTCAATAGCAATGAAATAATAGTAATTAGGAAAATAAGACTTGCTGCCCAGAATGGGTTTAAAGCTTCAGTAGTTTAAGTCAGTTAGTATATTAAAACTGAGAACTAGTTTTCATATAAAAGCAAGAGTCCTTTTAGTAATATGAAAGCAAATGAGAAAGTATTCTGCTTTAGGGCTTTTGAAAACAAGATAAAGCCATTTTAAAGAGCTTTATCATTCAATTCTAACAGTAGTTTTTTCTTGCCATTGTAGTTTAAATACATCATTATGTTAGTTTAGAAAGTCAACTGGATTTTAACCTCTCTGTTTATTGTGAAATCTGGGGGGAAACAGGTGTATTTCATCATAATTATATTTCTCCTCATCAATATTTCTCTTTACGTATAGGCATAATTTTGAGTGTTTAGAATGAAGAATGAAAAACCTGTTTTGCACCCTTTTCCTGACTCCAAACCCACTACTTCCAGACCCAGCTTCCCCTCCAGCACATATGTAGCCTCTATCCATCATAGGATTGGTTCTCAAAATCTATGTGATTATGCCCTTCAATTTTCTGGCCCTGGTATGCCTTGAAGAATCAGAATGAACTGTTTCCATTACTATTTCTGCCTCTTTCAGCTCTCATATCCTCAACACCTATAACATCATTAAAATCAAAAGAAGGTTAAAATGAACTGTAATGTACAGTGATTGCTGTTAAAACCACACAATACATTCAGCTCACAGGTCTCATGACAACACAACAGTCACAGAATTTAGAGGAGGAACAGTTCTTTCACACATTCCCCTGCTAGCCAGCAGTACCAAAATTACCCTTTTTAATAAGTAGGTAGATATCCTATTTTTAAAGAATTTCTACGCGTGCAAAGTGTCATACTCTCACCCTAACAATCTGAGTCTTCACACCCCAAAGAAAGTTCTACATATATCTTTGATATATACATTCAAATGCACAGCTAAAATATTCAAATATACATAATAAGTTAAATCGAGAACTTCTTTGTTCTGATCTGAAAGTACCTCATTAACACAGATGTCCAAATAGAGAATCCCAAATACACCGAGGTTCAAGGGCATGAAAGAGCCCTTACTTGTATACACTAAGAAATGGACTCATGCAAATGAGTGTGTAAACTTGAAGATATATTTGTGACAAACCTATTGGTACAGACATGCTGCTAAGGGGAAAACACCAGCTACACAGTATTGTTATTATTATTACTGCTATAATTATTGCCAAATCCATGAGATCTTAAAGCTATCTGGATGAAAGCCTTATGAGGGAAAAAACAATTTATTCTAAGGTTTGCTCTGTGGACTTGAAATTACTTTTCAACCTTTGCTTCTTATTTATCCAACTCATTTCAAAAGATGAAATACCTATTCAAGGTGAGGAGAGAGGCCTTTGGGGACAAGGAAGAAAGTAAATTTTTTAGGATGGTCTTATTATTTTCTGTTCGTCCTCCTGATGTCTTCTTCTTTCTGCCTCTTTCTCTGGTTTTAATTTGTCTTCTTCTACAAATGTTCTTTCACCCTCAGTCTTTCAGAATGCCTTGCTTCTTTTCTCTCAATGTCTCATCTTTCTACCTTTCAGAAATAGTGTCATTATTCAGGCGTATATTCACTATATTCTTCCCTTTCTCTTAATCCTTTAACGTATCTCTATGAATATTGCTTCAGAGGAGCTGTTGGTACTCATTATTGTAAGTGAAGGGATGACAGTAAAAAATAGCCATATTTGAAGTAAGAGAAGCAGTATGAAAGGACATGTTTTAAAAACAGACAGGTTTGCATTTGAACCCAGGCACTGCCAGTTACTCAGAGAAGGCAATGGCACCCCACTCCAGTACTCTTGCATGGAAGATCCCATGGATGGAGGAGCCTGGTGGGCTGCAGTCCATGGGGTCGCTGAGAGTTGGACAAGACTCAGTGACTTCACTTTCACTTTTCACTTTCATGCATTGAAGGAAATGGCAACCCACTCCAGTGTTCTTGCCTGGAGAATCCCAGGAATGGGAGCCTGGTGGGCTGCCGTCTATGGGATTGCACAGAATCGGACACGATTGAGGCGACCTAGAAGCAGCAGCAGCAGCAACTGCCAATTACTAGCTATGATAAGACTTGTTCTTTCAGCACTCTGAGCTTAACCTCAAGTAGATCTTATGAAAGCCACATATTATGAAAGGTTGATAATATGTGGCTCATTGGACTGTTGAGGATTATTGAGTAATGATATACAGCCTAGTAAAATGCCAAGATAAAAAAAAAGACAATACAAAGTAATGATGGTGTAAAATGGTGAAGGCGGTAGCCATGGAGGGGACAATTATGGTGGTAACAATTAGACATGAGCTTTCAGTCTCCTTGCCAGAGGGGTAGTCACCTTCATCTACTTAGTTTGCATACCCTCGATAAACTTTTGCATAGTTAAAAGCAGAGAAGGAAGTACTCTGCTCTCACAACTTTGCTTAAGCCCAAGAGTTATGATTGTTATTTTTAGTTGCTGAGTTGTGCCTAGCTCTCTTGCAACTCCGTGGACCATAACCCACCAGGCTTTTCTGTCCATGTGGTTTCCCAGGCAAGAATACTGGGGTGGGTTGCCATTTCCTTCTCCAGGGGATCTTCCCAAGACAGGGATTGAACCTGTGTCTCCTGCATTTTGGCAGGTGGATTCTTTACCACTGAGCCACTGTGGTCAGGTTTAAATCTCTCTGTGGTCTCAGAGGTAGATTTCACACACTCACCTCAAAATCCAAGCACTGCTTTATCCTCCTTACTCTTTTTCCACTTGCACTGTAGGAAAAAAAAAATTATACAGTAAAATTCAAAGAATGTGACAACATGTATTAAACTAATAATACAAATAATATCCTTGTACTTGGTGCCTAGCATTTATAAAAAGAAGCTTCTCAGTATTTTGAGGCTCCCTCTATGCCCCTCTCTGATGGAAGTCCCTCTCCCCCATACTAAAGGTAAGTGAAAGTTGTTCAGTCATGTCGGACTCTTTGCAACCCCATGGACTATACAGTCGATGGAATTCTCCAGGCCAGAATACTGGAATGGGTAGCCATTCCCTTCTCCAGGATACTAAAGGTAATGGCTAGTCTAAATTTGAATGTATTATTCCACTGCTTTTACCTACAAATTATATCGATGTATGTAATACTAAAGAATATATTGTTTAAGTTTCATTGTTGAGTTTTATAAATTATATCATGCTGATGGTTTCCTTAGAGATTTAGTTTACTCTTAGCTGTATGTTGGTAGTTTATTGAATGAAAACACTACGATGAATAATCTGTTCTTTCATCTATGGACTTTCAGATTGTTTCCAATATTTAGTCTTAGAACTGTGTTATTATGAACATTTTGGATGCACATATGGATGTAGTTTTTTAAAGGCACATACTTAGGAGAGTAAACTGCTGGGCTATAGGATTTGTACATCTTCAACTTCATGAGATAATGCCCCAAATTTTCTTAATGAGATTATATTGGTTAGGATTAGTTTAGGCTACTGTGAGTAATAAAAAATCCAGAATCACAGTAGTTTAGAGCTATGCATTTCTACCTTAGGTTCCAGAAGTCTGGAGAGTGGTCAGTCCTAAGGTGAGAAGGCACCACTGTCAAAGACCCAGACTCCTTCTACTGTGTAGATCACCTCCCAGGTACCATTTTCATCCACAAGATCATATTAAGGTCCAGATGGTTTCTGAAGCTCCAGCCAGAATATCCACATTTTGGCTGTCAAGGAGAAAGAGACAAAAAGTTTATAGCACTTTCCCCAAAGATACACATAGTACTTTTACTTGTATCTCCCTGGCCAGAATTCACATGGTCATATCTGGCCATAAAGGAAAGTTGGAAATGAAGTCTTTAGTCCAACTAGAAAGGAATTCAGCTAAAAATAGAGTTCTTATTTCGAGAAAGAAAAGAAAGATAAATATTAGGTGGTAACTAGCCAGCTCTTCTCCACTGATTGTACTAATTTATACCCCCATATGAAAATTAAGAGAGATTTTGTTTCTCTCTTTGTCACAATTAAAATGATCAGACTTTTAAATTTTTGTCAAAATGATAGGTATTAATATAAGACCATTAAAGGTTTATGTCTAATTAATACTAAAAGTTTATCTTTTCATATGCCTATTAGTCATTTGGATTTCCTTGTCTTTGAGCCACATGTTCGTGTATTCCCATTTTTATGTTGTTTATCTTATTCTCATTGATTTTATGAGTTTTTGGATTCATTCTGAATAATAACCCTTCATCAGTTATGAAAATTGTGGAAAAAAATCTTGTTGGTGACTTACGTTTTTATTTTTTCAAAATGTTCGATGAAAAGAAGTTCTTTAGTGGAGTTGAATTCATCAGTCCTTTCCATTAGGATTTAAACATTTTTTATCTTGTTTGAGAAATCCTTCCTCACTTTATGATTATATCGATACAATTTCTCTTAGAATTTTGAAGCTTTATGTTAGCATATATGCGTTTCAGTGGATTAGAACAGATTTTTTCTTTATTTTACAGTAGGACTACACTTTAAAAAAATGTATTTATTTATTTGGCTGCTTCAGGTCTTAGTTGTGGCACTTGGTATCTAAGATCTTTAATTGCAGCATGCAGGATCTAATTCCCAGACCAGGGATAAAACCCATGCCATCTGCATTGGGAGCCTGGTGTCCCAGTCACTAGACCACCAGGGAAGTCCTGGTACTACACTATGGATTTATTTCCCTATGGATAACTAGAATAATTTCAGCACAATTATAAAAGTCTAACATTTTCCTACTAATTTGAAATGCCAGCTCAGTCGTATACAAGTTTTCTTACAAACAGAAGTCTGATTCTGGGAACTAGCTCTATATTCCTATATTTTCTCTCTGTATTGAAATATCTGTGTACATATATGCCTTGTATTTATAAGTAGCTGTGCTGTGTTCCATTGTTCGGTCATGTCCGACTCTTTGCGGCCCCATGGGTTGTAGCCAGCCAGGTTCCTCTGTCCATGCGGATTCTCCAGGCAAGAATACTGGAGTGAGTTGCCATGCTCTCCTCCAAGGGATCTTCTCAACCCAGGGATCAAACCCAGGGATGGAACTCAGGTCTCCCACATTGCAGGCGGATTCTTTACCATCTGAGCCACCATAGAAGTCATTTGTAAATAGACTTGCTATCCGTTAAATTGGGATCCTCTCTTCATCTTATTTTTTGGCTTCAGGTATTTCTTAGTTATCCTAGGCTCTTTGTTCTTGCACATAAATTTTAGAACCAGTTTGTGAAGTTCAACAACAATTTTAAAAAATGCAATTCACACTTAGCAGACTTTTATTAAATCTAATGGTCAATTTGAGAAAAAATGACATCTTTATAATATTAGGTAGTCTTATTCATGAATATGGTATAGTTTTCAATTGTCAGATCTTTAATGGCTTTTAGTAAAGTTTTACCATTTTATGCAAAAAGGCCCAGCACATACATGTTGGATTAATCCCTAAGTGTGTTACAGTATTGCTGCTATTGTTCATTTATCTTTTTAGAATTAATCTGTTGGTATATTGAAATGCAGTTGATTTTTGCTTTTTCATTCTGTAGTCATCCAGTTTTGTAAACTCTCTTAATAACCCAAATGTACAGATTTTTATTGAATCTATATAAACAATTTTATCATCCTTTGCATAGTAAACATTTTTGTTTCTTTCTTTCTAGTCCTTATACTTTTTTTCTTGTCCTATGGTACCAGTCAGGACCTCCGCATAATGCTGAATAGAAGTGGTGATAGAAGGCATTCTTGCAATATACTAAATAAAATCTCCAGACTGCTCAGTAACTCATTATTTAACTAATATTAATTAAGTAAATATAATATTCAAAGCTTAAGCTGGTTATGTGTGATTTAAGAAGAATCAGACACAAATCCTACTTCTCAAAAGTATACTATCTGTGAGAAGTGATAAGAACTATATTAAACCAAACAGAATGAAACACAGAAAGCAGTAAGTGCCATAAAAGAGGTTCAAGCAGATAAATGAAAGCTGAAGAACAGAGCAAATCTGCCAATTAGAGACTATCAGAAAGACCTTTTAAACTGAGATGGCATATGAGCTTTATGGATTTCCCAGGTGGTGCTAGTGGTAAAGAACCTGTCTGCCAATGCAGGAGATGTAAAAGATGCAGGTTCAATCCCTGTGTTGGGAAGATCCCTGTGTTGGGAAGATCCCCAGGAGGAGGGCATGGCAACCTGCTCCAGTATTCTTGCCTGAAGAATCCCATGAAGAATCCCTGAAGAATCCCAGGAGCCTGGCAGGACACAGTACTTATGGTCGTAAAGAGTCAGACATGACTGAAGTGACTTAGCATGCATGCAGAAGCTTCATATTAATATCGAAAATGGATAGGATTTGAATTGTAACAAAACATCCTATGTTTAGGGACAGCATAAGCAAAGGCCTCGATTCTTATACTCATTCTCCGAGTGAGGTTAAAAGCCAAAAGCCTCTTTTTATGGCTGAGTAAGACTCTTGAGAAGGCAGTGGCAGAAGGCAATTGGAGAAGGCAATGGCAACCCACTCCTATACTCTTGCCTGGAAAAGCCCATAGATGAAGGAGCCTGGTAGGCCCCAGTTCATGGGGTCGCAAAGGGTCGGACACAACTGAGCAACTTCACTTTCACTTAAGACTCTTGAGAGTCCCTTGGACTGCAAGGAGATCCAACCAGTCCATCCTAAAGGAGATCAGTCCTGGATATTCATTGGAAGGACTGATGCTGAAGCTGAAACTCCAGGACTTTGGCCACCTCACGCGAAGAGTTGACTCACTGGAAAAGACCCTGATGCTGGGAGGGATTGGGGCACGAGGAGAAGGGGACGACAGAGGATGAGATGGCTGGATGGCATCACTGACTAGATAGACATGAGTTTGAGTGAACTCCGGCAGTTGGTGGTGGACAGGGAGGCCTGGTGTGCTGCAATTCATGGGGTCGCAAAGAGTCGGACATGACCGAGTGACTGAATTGAACTGAATATTCCATTGTATATATGTACCATATCTTCTTTATCCGTTTCTCTGTTGATGGACATTTAGGTTGCTTCCATGTCCTGACTACTGTAAATAGTGCTGCTATGAACACTGGGGTACATGTATCTTCTTGAATTATCATCTTCTCAGGATGTGTGCCCAGGAGTGGAATTGCTGGGTCATGTGATAGTTCTATTTTTATTTCTTTATGGAATCTTCATATGGGTCTCCTTAATGGCTGTGCCAATTTTACATTCCCACTAACAGTGTAGAAGCTTTCCTTTTCTCAGCACCCTCCCCAGCATTCATTTCTTAATTTTTTTATGTTTGCCATTCTTACCATTGTGAGGTAAACTTCACTGTAGTTTTGATTTGCATTTCTCTAATAATTAGTGATACTGAACACCTTTTCATATGGCTCTTAGTCATCTATATGTTTTCTTTGGAGGAATACCTGAAATCAAATTGCTCAGTCGTGTCCGACTTTCTGCCACCCTTTGGACCGCAGCCCACCAGGCTCCTCCATCCATGGAATTTTCCAGGCAAGAGTACTGGAGTGGGTTGCCATTTCCTTCTGTTTAGCTCTTATTCCCATATTAACCTTGATTGGGTTATTTGTTTTATGGCTATTGGGTTACATGAGTTGTTTGTATATTTTGGAGATTCATCCCTTGTTAATTGCCTCATTTGCAAATATTTTCTCCGATTCTGAGGGTTGTGATTTTGACTTGTTTATGGTTTCCTTTGCTGTGTGAAAGCTTTTAACTACAGTATTTTTTTTTAAGTCAGAATTCTTTTAAACAGATTTAAACTAGACATATCCAATCTACCCTCAAGCAAACTCAATCTTGTAATGGAATTCAAATCTAATAGCCAGGGTTTTGTTCTAGCAAAATCCTCTCACCTAGGCATATAGGTGATGAGATATGTCCTTCAAGTGATGACCATAGTGTTATTATGCTTGATTACCAACCTTAGTAGTCAGAGTGGGTCCAAACATCTTTTATCTGTCTTCAGATTGAAGCTGAAAATTTGCCACTCTTGAGGAGATTTAAGTGAATAAAGGAGTCTGTGAAGGCAATTCTCAAAGAATCCTTTGATTTTTAGCAATAGTGGTATCATTAGAACAAGAATATAAATTCACAATTTATTTTAAAGCAAGAAACTATTTGGATAAATTATACATTTGCTTAAATGGTTAAAATTAAATCACAGTAGTCGAGAGTTGTACTTAATATATTATTTCTGGACCCATGATACTTTGAACCATGGGGAGCTACTGCCCCATACAACCAATGTGTTCAGAACACTTCAGGATGGAAAATAATAAAAAGCAAATTAATGAAAAAAAACACATTTAAACATACAAGTAACCTGAGCCCTCCTCTTATCATATTGCTCAGCAGCAGTTTAGTCCCTGGCTAAAGTATTACTTATAATTTATTGCAAATGTATTAAACCTCACTAGCTCAGAAACCTAGTAGCTTATGAATGATCCTCTAATTAGTGGAATTAGAGGATGATACTGTTTCCTTTGATTAATTGGCACATGTGGAGACTGGGTGCCCTCTGAGGCCTTTCATTTGCATGTTAAGTTACTACATATCAACGAGCTGAAATCCAAAGGGCCGGGGCCTCCAACTACATTGTGAAGGCAATGTCCTGTGGATCTAATTAAATCACCACATTCTTGCCCTTCTCCCTTTCTTACGGCTTTGGCACAAATTTCCAAGGAATAACCTAAAAGTTGAAAAATTAAAAAAGGAATAAACAACTTATGAATATGTATAATTTACCATTTAAAAATTCTTTTCACATCTATTACCCCCATTGAACTCTCTCCACAACCAGATGTGTATAAGAGACNATGAGATGGCTGGATGGCATCACTGACTAGATAGACATGAGTTTGAGTGAACTCCGGCAGTTGGTGGTGGACAGGGAGGCCTGGTGTGCTGCAATTCATGGGGTCGCAAAGAGTCGGACATGACCGAGTGACTGAATTGAACTGAATATTCCATTGTATATATGTACCATATCTTCTTTATCCGTTTCTCTGTTGATGGACATTTAGGTTGCTTCCATGTCCTGACTACTGTAAATAGTGCTGCTATGAACACTGGGGTACATGTATCTTCTTGAATTATCATCTTCTCAGGATGTGTGCCCAGGAGTGGAATTGCTGGGTCATGTGATAGTTCTATTTTTATTTCTTTATGGAATCTTCATATGGGTCTCCTTAATGGCTGTGCCAATTTTACATTCCCACTAACAGTGTAGAAGCTTTCCTTTTCTCAGCACCCTCCCCAGCATTCATTTCTTAATTTTTTTATGTTTGCCATTCTTACCATTGTGAGGTAAACTTCACTGTAGTTTTGATTTGCATTTCTCTAATAATTAGTGATACTGAACACCTTTTCATATGGCTCTTAGTCATCTATATGTTTTCTTTGGAGGAATACCTGAAATCAAATTGCTCAGTCGTGTCCGACTTTCTGCCACCCTTTGGACCGCAGCCCACCAGGCTCCTCCATCCATGGAATTTTCCAGGCAAGAGTACTGGAGTGGGTTGCCATTTCCTTCTGTTTAGCTCTTATTCCCATATTAACCTTGATTGGGTTATTTGTTTTATGGCTATTGGGTTACATGAGTTGTTTGTATATTTTGGAGATTCATCCCTTGTTAATTGCCTCATTTGCAAATATTTTCTCCGATTCTGAGGGTTGTGATTTTGACTTGTTTATGGTTTCCTTTGCTGTGTGAAAGCTTTTAACTACAGTATTTTTTTTTAAGTCAGAATTCTTTTAAACAGATTTAAACTAGACATATCCAATCTACCCTCAAGCAAACTCAATCTTGTAATGGAATTCAAATCTAATAGCCAGGGTTTTGTTCTAGCAAAATCCTCTCACCTAGGCATATAGGTGATGAGATATGTCCTTCAAGTGATGACCATAGTGTTATTATGCTTGATTACCAACCTTAGTAGTCAGAGTGGGTCCAAACATCTTTTATCTGTCTTCAGATTGAAGCTGAAAATTTGCCACTCTTGAGGAGATTTAAGTGAATAAAGGAGTCTGTGAAGGCAATTCTCAAAGAATCCTTTGATTTTTAGCAATAGTGGTATCATTAGAACAAGAATATAAATTCACAATTTATTTTAAAGCAAGAAACTATTTGGATAAATTATACATTTGCTTAAATGGTTAAAATTAAATCACAGTAGTCGAGAGTTGTACTTAATATATTATTTCTGGACCCATGATACTTTGAACCATGGGGAGCTACTGCCCCATACAACCAATGTGTTCAGAACACTTCAGGATGGAAAATAATAAAAAGCAAATTAATGAAAAAAAACACATTTAAACATACAAGTAACCTGAGCCCTCCTCTTATCATATTGCTCAGCAGCAGTTTAGTCCCTGGCTAAAGTATTACTTATAATTTATTGCAAATGTATTAAACCTCACTAGCTCAGAAACCTAGTAGCTTATGAATGATCCTCTAATTAGTGGAATTAGAGGATGATACTGTTTCCTTTGATTAATTGGCACATGTGGAGACTGGGTGCCCTCTGAGGCCTTTCATTTGCATGTTAAGTTACTACATATCAACGAGCTGAAATCCAAAGGGCCGGGGCCTCCAACTACATTGTGAAGGCAATGTCCTGTGGATCTAATTAAATCACCACATTCTTGCCCTTCTCCCTTTCTTACGGCTTTGGCACAAATTTCCAAGGAATAACCTAAAAGTTGAAAAATTAAAAAAGGAATAAACAACTTATGAATATGTATAATTTACCATTTAAAAATTCTTTTCACATCTATTACCCCCATTGAACTCTCTCCACAACCCTCTTGAGGACATACCATTTCATTCTCTTCTTATAAACAGATAGACTGATAGACCTCCCAATTCACAAGGTAGTAATTGAGCAAGCTGGAACTCACACTTGTATCTTCTTACTCAAGGTCTTAACTGTCTTCACTATGCCAGTTTGTGTCCTTAGAGAATTATCCCAAATCGTATAATACCAGACAAGAAGAAAATTTTACTCTTACAACACTGGTCATGTTCTATAGGAACTCCCTTTATACTCATGGCTTTGGGGGAAAGGAGTGAGTTAAATGGAATTAGTGAAAAGAAAGGTTAAGTGTTTTAAGAGGGAAATGATGTTCAATGAGAGTCAGAATGATGGAGATTATTACTTTTAAATTCTCTATCCCAGTATTTCAAGACCAGACTGTATGGCTACTTGATTGTAATGCTCCTTCAAATGTCACATATTCGAAAGAGTGATCCAGCAAGTGGATCATTAAAGTCTCATGGCTGAGTTTCTGTGGTTTTAAAACAACATGCCACACATTACTGGGTCAAAAAAAAAAAAAAAAAAAGTGCAGGCCAATGCCTTTGCTGGGCATTTTTCAGAACCTGGACACAAATAAGGGAGTTATTTTAGACAGCAGGTGGCTCCAGTAGCCAAGAGCTATGCATCCATCTTCTGGGCACCTGCCACAAAGCATATTATCTTTGCTGGAGAGAAGTAAGAGAGTATATTTGGAAAGATTTAATAAAGGTTCTGAAGGACCCTATCGGTATAAATGCCCATTATTGTTGTCAGTATTATTTAAGGACAGCAGGACAGAGGCATTTCAAATAGAAGTTCAGCTTCTATTCCCAGAAGCCTCGCCAGATCCAGCCCTGCTGCGGTCTTCAAGCTGTCTGTGAAACTGGCCTCCAGGAAGGGAGTGAAGGAGAAGGTGGAGCTGCCGGCCCGGTGTTCTGGTTGCTAGTGCAGACAATTGGTTTGGGGACTGTTTCTCTCTTTTGTAACTAAGTTGCTCCTCTTTCTGGCCCTCCTGCAAGAGGAGAGGTCCCCTTCATTGTCAGCTTTGTTGGCGGGGATGGGGAATGGTGAGTTAGATCGGCTCCTCCAGTGGTGATACACACTGTGAGTAAGCCTCAGGCCAGATTTGTCTGAAAGGGTGAAAAGAAAATATGCTTTTCTTAGTGTTTCTTGCTGTGAATTCTGAAAGCAGCTCTAGCCCATCCCGGAAAAAGATGGGTCTCAATCTCTAAGAGATGAGTGGAAAGAACTGACAGAGTGTCCTTCAGTTTCTTCATAAGAGAAAATAGCATGAAGGTGTAGCCAGCCTGCTGTGATTTGGTGCTTCCTAACTCATCTTCCACTGTATGTTCTGATGTTAGAAAATTTTGAAACAGCACATCTGCATAGAAATGACAATACAGGAAGATCTTAGGAGAAAAACCCTGTTGCTTAATGGCCTATATCTAGCTTTTCTCCACCACCGCTCTTCTTTCAGCATCTCTCAGTTCCTCTAAAATAGCATTTGCCTCTTGGTGATGCCAGCTCCCTCACCTAGTTAAGTTGCTGCTGCAGAGGAAACCTGGGGATTGATGGCAGACAGGTTTAATGTGGCTCGAACAGAGCAGTCAAGCTTGGCATGTGGGAGGCTGCTGGGGAGATGTTACCGCAGGCTCAGACACATTAGCTGATTGAAGTTGCTGTGAACTGACAGCTGATGAGGGAGCTCTCTTTGATAGCTATTCATTTTGGGTGCAGCTGAATTAAAAATAATTTTTTTCCTTTATGTGAAAAAAACAATTTTTAAAAAGTTGTTTGCCTTTTATTAACAGTTGATTCCAGGGTATTCCAGAGGCATTATCTTGGCAGACATTATATCATCTTTTTAAAACCTTAACTATTAATTTTTAAGCTCCTCTTCTAGGTGAGCCTGGATATGCAAGGTCCCAGGGTGTAGCTGGAAGGCAGGGTCATTATGAAGACTCTGAAAAGATGGGGTTGAGAGGGAGTACCAAATGAAAAGTTGGCTGAAATATATTGGATAAAAAAATTCAGTCCTGGTTTGGGGGATCCATAAAGATCAACCATATACTAATAGCACTCTATTTAGGAAAAAAGGAGGAATAGAAATGAAATTCCAGGGGAATACAAGGCCTCAGACTGTTTTGCCTGCATTTGGATTGGTAAAGAAAGGCCACCTTTTGGAACTGAACTAAAATAGGAAATCTCCAGGGTTTGCTATGCTGTCACAACAAAATGCCACAGACTAGGTGATATAAACAACAGAGATTTATTTTTCCACATTTCTGGAGATTGTTATGGTTGTTGATCAGTCACAAAGTTGTGTCTGACTCTGCGACTCCATGGATTGAAGCATGCCAGGCCTCCCTGTCTTTCACTATCTCTCAGAGTTTGCTCAAACTCCTGTCCTTTGAGTCAGTGATGCCATCCAGCCATCTCATCCTCTGCTGCCCCCTTCTCCTCCTATCCTCAGTCTTGCCCAGCAAGAGGGTCTTTTTCAGTGAATTAGCTCTTTGCATCAGGTGGCCAAAGTATTGGAGCTTCAGTTTCAGCATCAGTCCTTCTGATGAATATTCAGGGTGATTTCCTTTAGGATTGACTAGTTTGATCTCTTTGTTTGTCCAAGGGACTCTCAAGAGTCTTCTCTAGTGCTACGATTCAGAAGCATCAATTCCTTGGGGCTTGGCCTTTTTTATCTCTCTCTCAGATCTATAATAATAGCAAAAGTAACAGTAATGGCAATGGTAAAATTGTAACAGCAGCTACCTGTCAGTGAAAGTTTACTGTGTGCCAGTCTCAATGTCAAGTACTTCTATGTGTTATGTCATTTAGGCAGACAAAATTATTATAGGGGAGAGAATGAAGGTCCAGAGAGGCTAAGCAGCTGGTCCATGTTCAAAGGGTTAGTTAGATGCAGAGTTATATTCTGCCTAAACCAACCGCCATGCTTTTAACTACTACATTTTATTGTATAGAACCAACCATTTCCTAAATCAGCCTTTAAGAACTGTCTTTGAGTTACAAAACCCTCTATTATTCCAACCAAACTCTGACACTGAGCTCTATTAGATAGCACAGATACACAATGTTTAAATCAAGAAGAGAGGTATAGAACCCTGTCCATTCAGTCTCCCCACTGCCTCTTCCTAGAGGTTCCACGAATCTGAAAACCACAACCCTAATTAGCGCCTTAAACCCTTACGCTTTTGGATTCTCTGTCTTAAAAGCCTGAACCCTGTCTTATCTCTGACTTTCTTCCCCTCTCAATAAGCTTTATATTTCTGTACCCTGCTCAAGAAAGAATCTGGGGCTAAAATCCATAATAACTTGTCCAACATATTTTATGAAGCCCTTAAACTAGATTATTAGTGGCATCTAGTTATAAATAAATAGGTAGGCTTTATTAAGAGCATAGATATTATAGATTAGTGCTAAGGAGAATTAGAAGCATTTTGATCAAGAGACATTTCTAGAACCTATTTCCTAAATACAGGATACGGTTTGCTGGGAAAGGAGAGGGAACAATTATCAGGCCCCCCTCCAGGTCTAGTGCTGACTGCTCAGCATGGGATTTATCGCTTATTCCCCACAGCCTATAAGAAGGCCTGCAACCCTCCTGGCCTCACTTCTACCAGTTTCCCTTGACAATAGGAACGCCCAGAAATTGATCTCATTCAAGGGGAAAAGTTGTTTCATTTGGAGACAGAAATAAGAAAAGCACTTAACGCTTCACTTGCTGAATCCTCTGCAGGAAAACAACCTTTGCAGCCACCCGTCTGCAGAAACGAATCCTGCTCTGGAATATCATCTTCTCATCCTCTCTGCCATATGTTCAGACAATCTGTGTTTCACAGTCTATATTCATGCACTGAGTCAGAGGCAGTAGGGTTCAGTGGGCTAAGCACCAGTCTGGAAAATGGAGGGGTATGAGTTCTAATTCTGTCCTCCCCCAAACCCCAGCTTGCTGGCTGACCTTCAGGTGAGTTGTATCAACCTCCTATTTATGCTTCACTTCCTCCTCACTTACCACACATGACTTACAATGTCTGAGCAAACTGAGGAGAAATACTAATGTCAGCAAAGAATTTCACAAACATCTTTGAAGCATTCAAATGCTCCCCTTTTGAAAACACAGTTCTGAGTGCATTGAAGATCCTTTAAAAAATGATCTCTACCTTTTAGTCATTTGTGATCTAGTTGGAAAATAGAACATGTAATTGGAAGATTTATGATAACATCTCAATACTGATAGTCATTTCTCCTCTTACATGTAAAGTTCTATGAAGAAGATATTAAGAAGGCATTGTGCAATTCTGATAACCATGTATTTATGCAGCACTTCAAATTCTTCATAAAGTGAGCCACACATATGTGTGTATACATATGAATGAATAAACAAAAAAGTAATTATTTTCATCTCAATAAAAGTAACAAGCTCAGCAATGGCTATCATGGCATCACAGGCAATTGTAGAATTTTTCTTACTTTTTCCTTTTGGGGGACCAGAGGAGCTCCCTCCCTCTCTCCGCTCTTGGGAAACCTGAGTAGCACATAGGAGAAAACACTGGACAAGAGATATGAGTAACACAGAGGTAATAGACAAGGACATTCCATAATTAGGTGATAATTGTTACAATTGGAAATGTTATGGTTTGGGAGAGCATATTTTTGAAAGCTCTCCATTGTAAGAAGGTCACCATGTTTTCCAGGAAAAAAAAAAAAAAAGATATATTCTTGCTTTGAAGACTAAAACCACAAGGATGGTGCCAAGGCTTTGAGATGGAAGCGACTGAGCCACTATGGTCATTGATCTAATACCACAAAAGCAAACTGACATGGAAAAAAAGTTCCTCGGCTCCTTTGTCCTGATGTAGAATTCACAGTGTAAAGTCATATAATGATTTAAAAAACTGGTGAATTATCTGTCTATTGTTCCCAGTACCTCTTTGCAGTTCAGGTGGTTGTATCCAATTGTCACAGGTATATTTGAGCTTAGGTCTTCCCAAAGAAGAGATTAAAAATAAAAAGTAAATATTTTGATGATGAGGCCTCTGGATACTTTGGATGCAGTTTGGGGCCAGGATAGAATTGACAAAAGTCTCACTGAATGTTCATTGGGTCAGTGGCAACAAAGTGCTCAAGTTGATAGCTTCCTAAACAGGCTCTGTTTCTAACATAAGCCATTTACAGAGTTGTTTGTAGCCCTTGGGAATGAATGTGATGTAGAATGGACTCCTGCATCTATCATTAGTAGAGCTTTCTGATGTTTTGATAGGAGTTTTGACCCTTTTTAGATACTAGACTTTTTCAAATAAAAATGTCAAACTTCTAATGACTATCATGAGTATCTTTACGCCACATAACATATTCAGATAATTTGAGTTAACTTTCTACAAGACACACACACACACACACAATGGAGACAGCATCAGGGCCCTCAAAACAAAGTTGGAAAATTACAAATGCTTGGGTATTAATTTTGACTATAAGTATTTGTTAGGGGTACATTTAGACTGGGTTGGTCTCTCAAAAGTCTCTGAATTAAAGTGTGCTTGCAAGTTCTAGAAGCTTATGGTATCTGAAGAATAGTGGACTGACTTCTTTGCATATGTGCTAAGTTGCTTCAGTCATGTCCAACTCTTTGTGACCCTATGGACTGTGGCCCACCAGGTTCCTCTGTCCATGGGATGCTCCAGGCAAGAATACTGAAAGGTTTGCCATGCCCTCCTCCAGGGAATCTTCCCTACCCAGGAATCAATCCCGCAGCTCTTATGTCTCCTACATTGGCAGGCAGGTTCTTTACCACTGTCACCACCTGGGAAGCCCAGACTGACTTCTTTGAAGTGTATAAGGGAAGATTGGGGCTGAAGGGATAAATATCTAAAATCCAAGGAACATTTGAAAATCCTTATGTGCTAGAATTAAATCTACTGATATATTTTATTGGAAAGTAATTAAAGAATTGCAAAAGTTTTAATGTAAGTCCCCAACATTTTCTTTCCCTTCTTGCCACTTGGATTTCTTCTGTCATGGAAACAAGCTGACATGAACCTAAATCCAAATCTTTAGTGAAACTCTCATAAAGCATATCTTTAGAACATGAGTATCTTCTACCAAAAAGTATTTCCTATCTGAAAATAGAGGTGGGCAACCAGCAGGATGTCAAGAGTCAATTTAAGCCCATGGTACAGAAGTTGTGAATTTAACGGGGGTAGATATTTAATTGTGCCAATCTGGCAAGCCAGAGATTTTGTCCTCTGTGCGTTTGGGTCATTTGAAAGTGACTAGTTGGGCTGCAGTAGAAGCTTAGAACGAGGTAGAATCACTCATTTTTGGATTTCACTCCTACCAGTTCAGACCTCTCTTGCAGAACTCTATACACAGGTTCCTTGATCTCATACCCTAAGGGTTTGCTGAATCTTCGTTTTCTACCAGATGGTAAATTTTCCAATGTAGCTATTTGGAGAATAATTATGGAAGAGGTGACATGCTCTTTCTAAAACTTATGCATGCATGCATGCTAAGTTGCTTCAGGCGTGTCTGACTCTGTGTGACCCTATAGACTAATCTGCCAGGCTCCTCTGTTCATGGGTTTCTCCAGGCAACAATAATAGAGTGAGTTGCCATGCCCTCCTCCAGGGGATCTTCCTGACCCAAGAATGGAACCTGGTCTATTACCTCTACTGCATTTGCAGGCAGGTTCTTTACCATTAGTGCATCCTGAGAAGCCCAAAACTTATCAGTTCAGTTCAGTTCAGTTCAGTTGCTCCGTCATGTCCAACTCTTTGCAACCCCATGGACTGCACCACGCCAGGCCTTCCTGTCCATCACCAACTCCTGGAGTTTACTCAAACTCATCTCCATTGAGTCAGTGATGCCATCCAGCCATCTCATTCTCTGTCATCCCCTCCTTTTCCTGCCCTCAATCTTTCCCATCATCAGGGTCTTTTCCAAACAGTCAGCTTTTCACATCAGGTAGCCAAAGTATTGGAGTTTCAGCTTCAGCATCAGTCCTTCCAATAAACACCCAGGACTGATCTCCTTTAGGAGGGACTGGTTGGATCTCCTTTCAGTCCAAGGAACTCTCAAGAGTCTTTTCCAACACCACAGTTCAAAAGCATCAATTCTTCAGCACTCAGCTTTCTTTACGGTCCAACTCTTACATCCATACATGATTACTGGAAAAACCATAGCCTTGACTAGACAGACCTTTGTTGGCAAAGTAATGTCTCTGCTTTTTAATATGCTGTCTAGGTTGGTCATCGGAGAAGGCAATGGCAACCCACTCCAGTACTCTTGCCTGGAAAATTCCATGGACGGAGGAGCCTGGTCGGCTGCAGTCCATGGGGTCGCTAAGAGTCGGGCACAACAGAGCTACTTCACTTTGACTTTTCATTTTCATGCATTGGAGAAGAAAATGGCAATCCACTCCAGTGTTCTTGCCTGGAGAATCCCAGGGCCGGGGGAGCCTGATGGGCTGCTATCTATGGGGTCGCACAGAGTCAGACACAACTAAAGCGACTTAGCAACAGCAGCAGCAGCAGCAGGTTGGTCATAACTTCCTTTCCAAGAAGTAAGCATCTTTTAATTTCATGGCTGCAATCACCATCTGCAGTGATTTTGGATCCCCCCAAAATAAAATCTGACACTGTTTCCACTGCTTCCCCATCTATTTCCCATGAAGTGATGGGACCAGATGCCATGATCTTAGTTTTCTGAATGTTGAGCTTTAAGCCAACTTTTTCACTCTCCTCTTTCNGGATCCCCCCAAAATAAAATCTGACACTGTTTCCACTGCTTCCCCATCTATTTCCCATGAAGTGATGGGACCAGATGCCATGATCTTAGTTTTCTGAATGTTGAGCTTTAAGCCAACTTTTTCACTCTCCTCTTTCGAGAGACTCTTTAGTTCTTCTTCGCTTTCTGCCGTAAGGGTGGTGTCATCTGCATATCTGTGTTTATTGATGTTTCTCCTGGCAATCTTGATTCCAGCTTGTGCCTCATCCAGCCCAGCATTTCTCATGATGTACTCTGCATATACGTTAAATAAGCAGAGTGACAATATACAGCCTTGACGTACCCCTTTTCCTATTTAGAAAGTCTGTTGTTCAGTGTCCAGTTCTAACTGTTGCTTCCTGACCTGCATACAGATTTCTTAAGAGTCAGGTTAGGTAGTCTGGTATTCCCACCTCTTTCAGAATTTTCCACAGTTTATTGTGATCCACACAGTCAAAGGCTTTGGCATAGTCAATCAAGCAGAAATAGATGATTTTCTGGAACTCTCTTGCTTTTTCCATTATCCAGCGGATGTTGGCAATGTGATCTCTGGTTCCTCTGCCTTTTCTAAAACCAGCTTGAAAATCTAGAAGTTCACGGTTCACGTATTGTTGAAGCCTGGCTTGGAGAAGTTTGAGCATTGCTTTGCTAGTGTGTGAGATAAGTGCAATTATGCTGTAGTTTGAGCATTCTTTGGCATTGCCTTTCTTTGGAAATGAAAACTGACCTTTTCCAGTCCTGTGGCCACTGCTGAGTTTTCCAAATTTGCTGGCGTATTGAGTGCAGCACTTTCACAGCATTACCTTTTAGGATTTAAAACAGCTCAACTGGAATTCTATCACCTCCACTAGCTTTTTTTGTAGTGATGCTTTCTAAGGCCCACTTGACTTCATATTCCAGGATGTCTGGCTCTAGGTGAGTGATCACACCATCGTGATAATCTGGTCATGAAGATGTTTTTTGTACAGTTCTTCTGTGTTTTCTTGACATCTCTTCTTAATATAGCCACCTCAAACTTATCATAGAAAACTTATTACATTTCCAGGTGAAGTTTTGGGCAAGGTGTATCATACATAGTAGCCTACATTTGAATGGAGTTCCATCCCTGTTGACCCTGATGTGTGACTCAGTTTCAGTTTTCCTCTTTGGTAGTATCTTAAATTTTGTAATAAAACTCCTGGAGGTCTTATGCTGACCTAATGAGGGCACTGGGGATTTATGCATAGGCATTCACTCTCTTGACCTGTCCAAATAGTTAAGTGAAAGAGACCACTCACCCTTTCAGGATCAGCTGGACTCATGTTGGAGATTTGTGTTGAAGGCAACTCCAGAGTTACATGAGCTCCCTGACTAGGCTAGCAGGCAGGATATGGGTGCCATAAGAGCAGCAAGGAGAGAGACTTTCTTTTGCAGTTGTCCTTACAAAGTACCTGACTCATTCCAGTGTATGCCTCAGGCCTCAACTTAGCGTTTCTTCCAGAGGGTTGAATGTGATAATGCACACCTACAGCTGTGTGCTGGGTTAGCACCCCTTCTTTTCCCACTGGCAGCATTACAGGGACTGCTTAAAACATCTGTCTCCCATTCCCAAATATAAGTTTCTTGAGGGTAAATACCGTGCTGGTTTTGTTTACTGGTAGTACACAGTCTCGCATACAGTAGATGCCTAATAAGCATTTGTAAATGAATGGATTGGGATGTTGACATGGTTTAGTAAAGAAGTTAGGATTAAACCAGAACATGGGTAGAACAATTATAATTCTAGAGAAGCTTCAAGAAAACGGAGAAATCCTATTCAAGATTCAAAGATTGAGCCTTAGCTCAAGATTTACCACCAAGTTATAGATAAAATATCAGCTACATTAGAGAGCAGTCAGACAGAAAGATAATACCAAAGTCGAGTAGAGTAGGCCTAGCCTAAAATGGCAAGGACTATGTTGATCCACAAGGTCAGGAACTAGCTCAACTGATTTGGTAACAGGATATGGTACATCGAGGAGGAAATACTTACGGAACTACTGTAAAAGTCTGAGTCAATGTCTTCCTCTTTAGTTAGAGATTATCTTAAATGTAGCATCTAATGCATGCTGGGCTCTGGCAAAAGAATACCCTTGCCTTGCCAGCCAGCCTAAAATCATGTGATTTGTTAAAAACACATTGCCCTTTTGTTCTAGTTCATTTTTAGTCTCAATGTTGAAGAGCTTGGCTTTAGTGCAGTTGAGTGTTCTATCTCAGTGCTGCAGCTGAGTGTCTAAAAGAGTGTGTCAGACCTTTGTATTTTTCCCAGTCCTCTTTCTCTCTACATTTGTCATACCCATTTTAACTTATCTGGCCCCTTCTTTTAAAAAAGTCCCTGCATAGTCTGAACTTGGTTTTTCTCATTCCCCAGTGCTGTATCCCTATACTTGTATATCTGGAGGAGCAGACAGGTCAATTTCATCCCATAACTAGATCTCCCAGAGCTAAGTACATGAATGTCCAAGGATAAGGTAGTAGAGATAAGGCCCTGTCCTTCAGCCAAGGCCCACTGTGGGTTGTCTTACAGTAAAGCTGTGTTCCTAGCTTGGCTGCTTATGGCAGTCCAAATGCCAGAGATGAATGGGGAAAAGCTGCAGGCCCTCCAAACAGGGAGACTCAGAAAAGTAAATGAATGAGTGAAGGAAGGAACAAACAAACCTTCAACAAATATTCATCAAGTATCTTATGGATGTAGCATGCCATCCGGGAATAAGGAAAGGGGATTGGGGGATAAGACTGAAAAAAAAAAAAAAAACAATTAAAAAGCAAATGAATAAGATAGTTTTAGATTATTATATGTGATCCAAAAGGAGTAAAATCACTAGGGTGATGTAAGAGGCGGTCAAGGGCTCAGGAATGATTACTTTAGCAAAAGAGCTCAAGGACTGCCTGTCACAGAAGAAGACATTTGGCCTTAAACCTAGAAGAGAAGAATAGACCCATCCTGGGAAGAATTGGGCAAAAAGCATTCCAGGCAAGGGGACCAGGAGACCCAAGCATGGCTCTGAAGCAGGCATGGACTAGGGGAAGAGAAAACTGGACAATGCAGGTAAGCACAGTGAGAGAGAGCCACCTGCCTTAAGAAGACTTTGGAGAGATAGACAGAGGCCAGATCCTGCAAGGACTTGTAGAGTCTGGTAAGAAATTTTGCACTTTTTGTGGTCTTCCTATTTTGTTGGCACTCCTTACAAACTTACCCTTTTAATTTTTAAGTCTTTTTTAGGTCACATTTATGGTAGTTCTGCTGGCGCCAGAATTTTGCTAGCTAGAGCACTGAGCTGCGTTACCCAGTAAAGGAAAAGTTGGGGAAAGAGTAAGCCTGACTGGAGAGAGTGTTGCAGAAACCCCCAGTGCTGCTTGGAAGGGAGTTTATTTGACTTATCGTGGAGACATGTATATATAAAAATAGGCTACACTATTGTTTCATCTCATTAAATTTGTCTCACTGATCAGTTTTGCTAATTAACATTGGTCTGATTCCACTACACACATACATATGTGACTGGGATGCGTAGAAAATAACTCAGGATTAAAATGTGCCATGGAAAAGCAACCCAATAGTCAAAGTTGATTACTCTCCTTTTTCAAAGATAAAACAAAATAGGCATGTA
>SJYA01000086.1:261130-346617 GCA_006410615.1 Neotragus moschatus | reverse complement strand
ATGTGTATAAGAGACAGCTCTCCTTTTTCAAAGATAAAACAAAATAGGCATGTATGGGGGGGGAGGAAATTGGCAGGAATTGAATGAAGGGTTCTGAAAACCAAACAAAAGGAATATCCCCTGTGACTATCTCTACTGCCACATAGGTGAGATGTAGTGCTTGAGAAGAGGCTCTGGGTCTGACTGAAGCAAGTTCAAATCCCCTTTTTGCCAATTACCATCCATCTCTCCAACTTTGGATAAATTACTTTCATCTCTAAACCTCACTTTCCTCATCGATAAGTGTAGGGTTAACAATGTCTTTTGTATAGTGTTTTTGTCAAGATTGGGGCTTCCCTGGTGCCTCCGATGGTAAAGAATCCACCTTCAATGCAGGAGACCTGGGTTTAATCCCTGGTTTGGGAAGAGCCCCTGGAGAAGAATGGCTACCCACTCCAGTTATTCTTACCTGGAGAATTCCATGGAGAGAGAAGTCTGATGGGCTACTGTCCTTGGGGTCACAGAGACAGACATGGCTGAGCGACTAACACAATAATATTTTGTCAATATTAAATTAAATAATCTAGCATTTTACACAGTTACAGTAAGTATTCAGCAATTGTTTTTACTATGATAGTTTTCTTTATATTTCAAATTTATTATGTCTGTTGCTTTTTGCATATCCTGCTTTTCCCTCAGCCTAAATCTTGCACAAGAGATCAGACCCTAAGTAAGCCTATTGAGCCTGAGAAAACACCAGCTTGTTCTGAATAAGCATAAAAGAAGGGAAGCAGAAAATGAACTGGAAACCAAATGAATGAAAACTCCATTCAGTAAAATCTTATCTTTGTAATATGTTTTCTTACTTATGAGGATGTATATTTAAAAATTCATATCATTTCAAATAGGCCATCTTTATTGTTAAGACTGGTCCAGAGGAGATTGAAATGCTTTTAGATTTGACTATCTAGGCCCAAGATTTCTCTGTTTCACACTCAAATTCCATAGTAAGATGAGCATTGCCTTTCTGCAGAGCTTAATCAAAGGCCCTACCTACACATAAGTATGCTTTCTCTCTGAGCTCTCTCCTGAACACTTTCCTAAATGCATAGTCTTTGGACAGACCCCTGACAGTGGCCCTCGCATCAGGGAGCTCCCAGCTTAGAGACACAAGAGTAAGCTCTTACATGACAAGAATGCACAACCTGTTGAGGGTGTCTTATACCAAGTTCATCCCTCCCTCAGCTTATTCCACTCTCCACCAGTGCATTCATAAACTTGCATCACACTTAATTGTCAACTTGTCAATTTTAATCTAAGCCTGTTATAGGCATACGTTGTTAGGCAATTAGTTTTAAAATTATTTTTATAAACTTTTAATTAAATTATAATGTGCATGCAGTACAGATTAATAGTCTTATGCATTTTGATGACTTTCCACAAGTGAACATACTGGTGTTACCACATCCCACATCAAGAAATAAAGACACAACCAGAAAAACCGACACCTCCCTCTTGCCTTTCCTCAGCGTTACCACTCCCTAGAGTAACCATGGGCATGACTACCTCCTTCACTTTTAGAAGAAGGCTTTCTTTCTCTCTTTTTAAGTAAAAGGGGATGCCATCATATGTACTCTTTCATTTTGGTATCTTTCACTCCGTATTATGTGTACATGCTAGTTACACTATAATGTCATGTGCAAATAATGACAGTTTTAGTACTTTCTTTACAATTCTCCTAACTTTCATCATTTTTCTTGCTTTATTGCACTACCTGTGGGCTTCATGTAGTATGATTAGAAGGGCAGCCAAAATCCTCGTCTCATTTCTTATTTCTAAGGGAAAATTTTCAATATTTCACCATCAAATGTATTATTTACTATAGATGTTTGTTTGACCCCCTATATTGGAGTGAGAACATTTTTTTCTTATCTTGATTGCAGTTTTTGTAATGACTGTGTATTAAAATTGAAAAAAATTCATTTTCTGCATATATAGAGAAAATGATATTTTTTCTTCTTTACTCTGTTAATATGGTGAATTACATTGATTTTTATCAAATGTTAAACAACTGTGTGTTTCTGAGAAAAAAAGTCTAACGTGGTTTGAAATATTATTATATTTGTATAAGGTAATTTATATGATTCCAATGTGCTAATATTTTATTTTTACATCTACATTTATTTAAAACATTGGCTTTTTATTTTACTTTCTTGCATTTTCTTGTCAGGCTTTGTTATCAAAAATTTAATGACTTCAAAAAATGCTTTTGGAAATATTTCCCCTTCTATTTATTCTCGGGAAGAATTTTTCCCCTGGCTTAAATGTTTGTAAGAATCATCAATGAAGGGCCTATAGTTTACTCTGTGGGAAGGTTTTAATTATGAATTAAGTTTCTTCAGTAGCTATTGGGCTATTTAGGTTTTCTGATACTTTTTCTGCCAGTTTTGATAAATTATCTTTAAGAGATTCATTATTTTCATCCAAGTTTTCAAATTCTTTGGCACTAAGTTATTTACGTTTAGTTTTTATATTTTAATTCTTTATAAATTCTATACTATTGTATATCTTTTCATTTCTAATATTCAGAAATTTTGGTGGGTTTCTTTTTGCAAATAATTTCACATGAAGTTTATCAATTTTATTAATATTAGTCTTTCCTAAAAACTAAAATTTGGCTTTATTTTCTTTATAGTATATCTGCCTTCTGCTTTATTAATTTCTATTCTTTATGATTTTCTATTTCAGTTTTGTCTGTCATTTGCTTCTAAATGGATTCTTATATCATTATTTCTAGTCTTTCAAAATTTTGTAATATATTTAAAGACATAAATTTACTTCAAACACTAATTTAGCTCCACCCTTGTATCTTATTTTCACTGTTATACTGCTGAAAAATTTTCTAATTTCTGTTGTAATGTTTTTTTGACCCATGGCTTATTTAGAAAAGTGTTGCTTGACTTGGCATATTTGGGGCTTTTCTCGTTACCTTTTCATGATTTTTCCCTAGCTTTTATTGGATTATAATTGCTTTACAATGTTGTATTAGTTTCTACTTTACAGAAAAGTGAATCAGCTACACAGATCCCCTCTTTTCTGGATTTTTTTCCCACAGAGCCAGCTTCCCTTGTGGTTCAGTTGGTAAAGAATCTGCCTGCAATGCGGGAGACCTGGGTTTGAGCCCTGGGTTGAGAAGATCTTCTGGAGAAGGGAAAGGCTCTGCACTCCAGTGTTGTGGCCTGGAGAATTCCATGGATTACAGTCCATGGGGTCGCAAAGAGTCAGACATGACTGAGTGACTATCACTTTCCCACAGAGCACTGAGTAGAATTTCATGAGCTAGACAGCATCCAATTTGTTCTTTCATTGAGGGTGGTCAATTGGTCACCTCAATTAAGGCTTCATTTTGACTTTCTGATGAAGGAAGAGGGACTTTCAGCTTATCAGTTATCTATTTTATTTATAGTATTCTGCTGCTAAGTCGCTTCAGTCATGTCTGACTCTGTGCAACCCCATAGACAGCAGCCCACCAGGCTACCCCGTCCCTGGGATTCTCCAGGAACGAACGCTGGAGTGGGTTGCCATTTCCTTCTCCAATGCATGAAAGTGAACATGAAGTTGCTCAGTCGTGTCTGACTTTTTGCAATCCCATGGACAGCAGCCTACTAGGCTCCTCCATCCATGGGATTTTCCAGGCAAGAGTACTAGAGTGGAGTGCCATTGCCTTCTCCATATTTATAGTATAAATAGTGTGCAAATTGCAATCTCAGTCTCCCAATTCATCCCACTCCCCCTCTTCCCCACTTCTTCTCTACTTCTGCTTGACAAATAAGATCATCTATACCATTTTTCTAGATTTCATATATATGTGTTAATACATAATATTTGATTTTCTTCTTTCTGACTTACTTCAATCCTCTATGACAGTCTCTAGGTTCCTCATTTCTCTGCAAATGACCACAGTTTCATTCCTTTCTATGATTGAGTAATATTCCATTGTATATATGTACCACATCTTCTTTATCCATTCCTCTGTTAATGGATATTTAGGTTGCTTCCATGCCCTGGTTAGTGTTAATAGTACTGCAATGAACATTGGGGTGTATGTATCCTTTTCCAGTTACAGTTTTCTCTGGGTGTATACCCAGGTATGGGATTGCTGGTTCATATGGTAGTTCTATTTTTTTCTTTTTTTTTAAGGAATCTCCATACTGTTCTTCATAGTGGTTATATCAATTTATATTCCCACCAACATTATAAAGAGTACTCCCTTGTTCACTATACATTTTTAAAAACATTCTTTTAATGGTTACCATAAACATGGCAATGTACATTTTTTACGTATTAGAGTTTACTTTAAATTAATACTTTTATTAAACAAAACAACCCTTCAATTACATTTACCCACAATAATAACATCCTGCAGTGTTTGAAATGCAACGTATGTCTTGAACATTGCAGGATGTTATTTGTGTTTTAAACTATGGGTATTCAGTTAGACTGACCACATATTCATCCTTTAGGATGCTCTTTATTTCTTTTGCTGTACTGTACTTCTGTGTGGAATTGTTCACCTTCTTACTGAAGAACTCCTCTTTGTATTTTCTAATGTTTAGTGTTGCTCTCCTGCTGATAAATTTTCTCAGTTTAGTTTGGAAAAATTGGCTTTGTTCAATCAAAATGTATTAAATATGTAAGTAGAATTTTCAGACAATATTCTGATTAAGAGTTTGACTTTAAAACAGTATTTTCAAACTCTTATTGTATTCAAAAACTTCAAAGAATAGTACACTAAACTTGCCTTAACAAAAGATTTAGGTGAATTGAGTAGTGATAGTGTCAATAAGAACTCAAAAGCAAAATTTGTCCTTGATGATCCATCTGTGAATAATGGAAAGGTATATATTTAAGCAAAGGGTTTCTATATCAGTAAAGAATAAATTAATTTAAACTGTTTTCAAAGGTTTCCAATCATATTTTGAGGGAAAAGTTGTTGCTCTCTAGGACCAGAAATATTGATGGCAAGATACTTGAAATATCTCTGATCATTCTGTTTATGTCAGCATGATGTCGCAAAAAGAAAGTTGCGCTAGGATAAAGATGAGATGAGTCATAGCTCAGTGGCTGTGGAGCTTCAGAGTTGTGTAATTTTTGTTAAGCATTCTCTTGACTTTCATCCCCTGTGTCCTTACTCTGTCTCAACCCTGGTAGAGCCAGAAACTTCATCATGACCCTCAGTTCTCCCATGGAACACAAAGACCCATGATCCAAGGCCTCCATACTTCATAGGATAGATACTTGGTCTGAACCCTGATCCATATTAATCCTACAAATACTTTTAGCAAGTTGCACTTTATAGATAACTTATTGAACTTCCATCATATGAAAAACATTTGATTAAGTCTGTATGTGAGCCAGAATTTGAGATTTTTCCATTAAATAGCCAGTTATAAGAAAGATATAACTGAAGATATATCTTGCTGAAGATCCTGAGAAATGGAACCCATATCTGGTGAGAGGAGTGTAGAAAAGAGGAAAAAGAAAGTAGGATAGTCTTAATAGAGAAGATTGAATTGAATAAATATATATTCTTTTGATAGGTACATGTGAGGAAGGAAGGGAATTCAGACAGGGGACCTAACTCTTCAGGTGACACAAATAATCTGAACAAATGCACAGTGGAAGGGAACGTGGACGGGCCCAGGACCCTGGAAGGACACACTGTGCTACAGAGGTTAAAAAGGTCTGGCTATGGAATCAGAAAGTCTTGGCTTCAAATTCTGACTCCGTTGCTTGTCGAATATGTGTCCTTGAGCAATATCTTAACTCTGAGTTTCAGTTTCCTTATTTGTAAGATTTGGATAAAGATAGTAACATAAACAGCTATTACAATTATTAACTAAGAAAATTTATTAAGTATTGGTCGCATAATCACTCCGTAAGTGGTAGCTAAGATTACTTCAGTATTGGTAGAATGAGGTACAATGGGGGTCTCAGAGCCCTTGAACCCACCAATTTTTGTTTGTTTATTTCCACCAGGAACAATTAAACTATAACAGGGTGGAATTGCAGGGACCGAAGCTTAGTTGATCAAGTCCTCTTTAAAGTTCGAATTGACAATCACCCAAGGGTTCAGTGTGAAGCACGAGGCTGAATTTCAAATAGGCAAAACTGTCATTTTATTGATAACAATGCATGCATCCAAAGAGATTGTCTTTAATAGCGTATGGTCGATATGTTCTTACTTTGAACAAGAACTAATGACTCACCTTCAATCCTTCATCCCCTCAGCAGCACCAGCAAGGACATTCCTACTAAGAGTTGAGCACAAACTCTAAATGCCTCAGCCAGCCATAGCTTCCTTCTCCAAAGGCCCTGAGTAAGAGTATACAGTCAGAAATTCATCTTTACCATCAGCTGGCACCCTCATTAAGTACTGAGGAAAAGTGATATGAATGACTGTTTTTAATACAGCACTAGACATCTGTCCTTTTGGTTATCTATCATTTTCCTCTTCAGGAATCTCTATACTTTAAGCCACGAGAAGGAGAGCTTCTGGGAACTTGCTCCTAAATAAGTCTGTTAGAAGGAGATGCATTCTCCCTCAGGGGGAGAGAGAGAAGCAGTTAGAAGGCAGTTGGGAATTTCCCCAAAGGCTTGTTTAAGGACTAGTTCAGGCATTCTTGAAAAAGTAGGCTCCTCTAAGAGCTACCCACAACCCCACATCCTGCCCAAGGCTCCCCAGAGTCAGCAGTGAGGTCACAGGAATAGTAGAACACTCTAAAGGTCCTTATGTGCAGCCTATTAATAGTTCAGATTTCAGATGGGACCTGAGAAGGTGAAGTAGCATCTTCCAGGCATTTAAGTGAGAACAGCTACAAATCAGGATTTGCAGCTGCCTATTACTTAAGGAAAATCCCCTCAGTGGGAACTTCAGGAAGTAAGATCATAGGGAGTTAAGAGAAGACAGCCTGTCAGGTGCTCAGAGTCTCACTGATTTTAGGGGATAATAGTCTCATGGGCTTCCCAGGTGGCACCGTGGTGAAGAATCCACCTGCAAATCCAGGATACGTGGGTTCGATCCCTGGGTCAGGAAGATCCACAGGAAAAGAGAATAACCCTGTCCAGTATTCTCACCTGGAGAATCCCATGGACAGAAGAGCCTGGCAGGCTACAGTCCATGGGTCACAAAGAGTCAGACACAGCTGAGTAACAAGCATGCATGCAGTCAGTCTAACAATAGTAGAGTGGGAAGAAACCAGCATTCAACTTATTCTCTCACTGGGGGTGGTCACCTCAGTTAAGCGGTTCATTTTAACTGTCCAATGAAAGAGGAGGGACTTTAAGCTCCCACATTCCCTAGAAGAGTAGGTGCTACTGGTTTAGAGGAGGAGCCAATCCAGATGAAGAATTTCTAATGAGAAGTCAGAGCCAAATCAGGGAAGAATGAGAATAGACCAGTAATCTAATTCTCAACCTAGCCGACCTCCCCCACATTCTCTTCCTTATACTCTGACCCAAACAGAGGCAATGTCAAAGAATGCTCAAACTACCGCATAATTGCACTCATTTCACATGCTAGTAAAGTAATGCTCAAAATTCTCCAAGCCAGGCTTCAGCAATACATGAATCATGAACTTCCAGATGTTCAAGTTGGTTTTAGAAAAGGCAGAGGAACCAGAGATCAAATTGCTAAATCCGTTGGATGATCGAAAAAACAAGAGAGTTCCAGAAACATCTATTTCTGCTTGATTGACTATGTCAAAGCCTTTGACTGTGTGGATCACAAGAAACTGTGGAAAAATCTGAAAGAGATGGGAATACCAGACCACCTGATCTGCCTCTTGAGAAACCTGTATGCAGGTCAGGAAGCAACAATTAGAACTGGATATGGAACAACAGACTGGTTCCAAATAGGGAAAGGAGTACATCAAGGCTGCATATTGTCACCCTGCTTATTTAACGTATATGCAGAGTACATCATGAGAAATGCTGAGCTGGATGAGGCACAAGCTGGAGTCAAGACTACCAGGAGAAATATCAATAACCTCAGAGATGCAGATGACACCACCCTTATGGCAGAAAGTGAAGAACTAAAGAGCCTCTTGATGAAAGTGAAAGAGGAGAGTGAAAAAGTTGGCTTAAAGCTCAACATTCAGAAAATGAAGATCATGGCATCTGGTCCCATCACTTCATGGCAAATAGATGGGGAAACAATGTCAGACTTTTATGTTTTTGGGCTCCAAAATCACTGCAGATGGTGACTGCAGTCATGAAATTAAAAGACATTTACTTCTTGAAAGAAAAGCTATCACCAACCTAGATAGCATATTAAAAAGCAGAGACATTACTTTGCCAACAAAGTCCATCTAGTCAAAACTATGGTTTTTCCAGTAGTCATGTATGGATGTGAGAGTTGGGCTCTAAAGAAAGCTGAGTACCGAAGAATTGAAGCTTTTGAACTGAGGTGTTGGAGAAGACTCTTGAGAGTTCCTTGGACTGCAAAGATATCCAACCAGTCCATCCAAAAGGAAATCAGTCCTGACTCTTCGTTGGAAGGACTGATGTTGAAGCTGAAACTCCAGTACTTTGGCCACCTAATGTGAAGAACTGACTTATTTGAAAAAACCCTGATGCTGGGAAAGATTGAAGGTGGGAGGAGGAGGGGATGACAGAGGATGAGATGGTTGGATGGCATCACCGACTCAATGGACATGAGTTTGAGTAAACTCTGGGAGTTGGCAATGTACGGACAAGCCTGGTGTGCTGCAATCCATGGGGTCACAAAGAGTTGGACACGACTGAGTGACTGAACTGAACTGATCTGATACTCTGACCTACATCCTGTGCTCCTGCCTCACTGGTACACCTGCTGTACCACAGGTGAAACTGTCTTCTTCTAAGTATCTCTTCATAACCTGCCCTGTTGTGGAGCTCCTTTTCTCCCTCCACATACATGCTCACTTTTCAAATCTCATTTCAGATGAGTTCTTCTCTTGAACCTTAGAGCTGAAAATTATTTTTCCTTTGTCTGAGCTCTTCTTAACTTACATTGTTCATCCTTGCAATTCACTGAGTACTTTTTTATTGCATTGCATTACGCTCATTTGAATCTATGCTCATCTTCTTCCACTGGACTATAAATCAATCTATGAAAACGCTAGTGTTGACAACTATATACAAAGGAGGCTATTAAAGCCGTGGATGCTAGTATGATTCCCTTTTCATCTTTAACATAAAAGCAAAAAGTTCAAGATAGGTATTTATCCAAAGTTTCCAAAATGTAGTCTCTAGATTACTTGTATGAAAATGTACTGGACAATTTTAAAAATACTCATTCTGAGGCTTCACTGAAGACCTATTGAATCAGAATCTTATAGGAAGGGGGAGGCTGGAAAATGCATTTTAACAAGCACATTGAGAGTTTCTAGTACTCTAGTATTAAGATGAGGGAATCAATCATGTTTATGGTGATAGATGAAGCAAAGACAAAAGATGTGAGTGCAACTAGAAACATTACAGTTCAAATGTTGTATTGAAAACAGTGGAATACTTTTTGGAATGTAGCACTCTCTTATAATACATATATATTCTCCACTACATAATTACTTCTGTGACAGTGTGAGATAATTTTCAGCTTGTAGAGGAGAAATGGTGACTCAGTCTTCATAGTCTGGCCTTGTCTGAGTTTTTACAGCTCTGACGTTCTCATTAGAAATTCTTCATCTGGATTAACCAATAAAATTTTGACTTTGATGATGGGAAATATTAAATTTTTTTAAAGAAGCCAAGCTTTCATATAAGGGGCTTCCCAGATGGCTCAAGTGGTAAAGAATTTGCTTGCCAATGAAGGAGACACAGGAGATGTAGTTTTGATCCCTGGGTTGGGAAGATCCTTGGAGAAAGAAACGGCAACCCACTCTAGTACTCTTGCCTGGAGAATCCCATGGACAGAGGAGCCTGGTGGGCTACAGTTCATGGGGTTACAAAGGGTTGGACACTAAAAAGTGAGGGAGCACACACACAAGCTTTCATATAAAGGAGAAAGTAATAAAAACATATGCTTAAACTGGATAACATGATAGAACTCAAATGCAACACTAAATTTTGTTTGCAAAGCTATTTACTTTGTTTTTCTTTCCTTAACCTATCCTTCCGTTTCTGTCTTTGTATAATGAAATCTATTATTTCTTCTTTCATCAACTAGCCAAATTATTGGTTCTCTTTTGAAGTTCAAAATGTACTAATATGTTCATTTTAGCAAAATTTATTAAATAAGTATCAAATTGCTGCACAATTAGTAGGGAAAATGTAATGTTAAAAATAATAAAATAATTTTATAAAAGAAGTAAAACATTATCCTTCAGTAAGCAATCTGATATGGTAAAAGGGACATGATGCTGAATCCTGACAATAAGGTCAATGCCTGCTTGTTTTGTTCTATTTTAGGTTTTACATGTATATATATATATATATATCCTCTTCAATTTTACTTTTTTAAGATGGTGAAACTAAGACTGGGGCTTTTTTGGAACATTTGTTGTTGTTTCAGTCACATCAGTTCAGTTCAGATTAGTTCAGTTCAGTTCAGTTCAGTTGCTCAGTCACGTCTGACTCTGTGCAACCCCATGAATCACAGCACACCAGGTCTCCTTGTCCATCACCAACTCCCGGAGTTCACTCAAACTCATGTCCATTGAGTCGGTAATACTATGCAGCCATCTCATCCTCTGTCAGCCCCTTCTCCTCCTGTCCCCAATCCCTCCCAGCATCAGGGTTTTTTCCAGTGAGTCAACTCTTCACATGAGATGGCCAAAGTATTGGAGTTTCCACTTTAGCATCAGTCCTTCCAATGAACACCCAGGACTGATCCTTTTAGGATGGACTGGATGGACCTCCTTGCAGTCCAAGGGACTCTCAAGAGTCTTCTCTAACACCATAGTTCAAAAGTATCAATTCTTTGGCACTCAGCTTTCTTCGAAGTCCAACTCTCACATCCAACTAGACAGACCTTTGTTGGCAAAGCAATGTCTCTGCTTTTGAATATGCTATCTAGGTTGATCATAACTTTCCTTCCAAGGAGTAAGCGTATTTTAATTTCATGGCTGCAATCACCATCTGCAGTGATTTTGAAGCCCCCCAAAATAAAGTCTGATACTGTTTCAACTGTTTCCCCATCTATTTCCCATGAAGTGATGGGACCAGGTGCCATGATCTTAGTTTTCTGAATGTTGAGCTTTAAGCCAACATTTTCACTTTCTTCTTTCACTTTCATCAAGAGGCTTTTTAGTTCTTCTTCACTTTCTTCCATAAGGGTGATGTCATCTGCATATCTGAGGTTATTAATATTTCTCCCAGCAATCTTGATTCCAGCTTGTGCTTCCTCCACCCCAGCGTGTCTCATGATGTATTCTGCATATGAGTTAAATAAGCAGGGTGACAATATATACAGCCTTAACATACTCTTTTTCCTTTTTGGAATCAGTCTGTTGTTCCATGTCACATAGTCATGTCCTATTCTTTGTGACCCCATGGACACAAGGCCTCTTTGTTCTTGGCCATCTCCCAAAGTTTTCCCAAATTCATGTCCATTGAATCGGAGATGCTACCACTCATCTCATTCTCTGATACCCGCTTCTCCTTCTGCCTTCAATCTTTCCCAGCATCAGGGGCTTTTCCAATGAGTCAGCTGCTTGCATCAGATGACCAAAATACTGGAATTTCAGCTTCAGCATCAATCCTTCCAATGAGTATTCAGGGTTGATTTCCCTTAAAATTGACCCCAAATTGGAAAATCAATGAAACAGAATGAAAACTACCAAGTTTACATGTTCTTATAATAAATTATTATTTGTTCAGTGCCTGCTGTCCTTGTGCTAGAATGTTTTTTTTAAAGGCATGGTACTGAAGTGAATGGATTTAATATCTCAGACAGGATACATTTATAGAAACAAGAAAATGCATTTCAGTCTGAATGGATGTTTTTTCAAATGTTTGTTTTGGTAGCCGTATGTAACTGCAGTTGTTCACATACTGAA
Organism: Neotragus moschatus; assembly: GCA_006410615.1. Lineage (NCBI taxonomy): Eukaryota > Metazoa > Chordata > Mammalia > Artiodactyla > Bovidae > Neotragus > Neotragus moschatus. The sequence continues at coordinate 334,600 of SJYA01000086.1, read as the reverse complement.
AATCACTATTAATCTTTCTCTATTTATGTGTCTAATAAGTTGATAACTCATATTATTCAGGATTAATTTTACCAAATATGGCATATATTGACATTTTGCTTAGCTAAAGTGCTACATTCATGATTTAAGAGCATAAATACTATTTATAGCTTATTCAACATGTCATCTGATATAATAGTTCTTGGCTTTTTGTAAAATATTTTGGGAGATACTCATTACTGAAGGAATCTGATACAATAGGAAATCTAAATGTTTAGTTTAGTCATTGGACAAGTTAGTTCAAACATGGAAATCGTATAAAAATATACATCCCATAGACATTTCAGTATTTCAATGTATACAAATAAATGTATCCACTTATCTCTTGATTTAGTATCATAGTATTTTGTGAGTGTTGGTCTGCTGATTAGAGCGTTTTTCTCTCATAAACCACATCCATAATCGATCCTCCTCATTTTCCAGTTTTATATTATGTGCAGTGAAATCCTAGAGACCTTTGTAAAATAACCTGAACGCAGTATGTTTACAGTTGCTTTTCTTCTTTTATGGTTGTCTTGCCCACATCCAACTTAACAATACTTTTTAAGCACCTTTCCTTTAGTGAATGTTTCCCATCTCTCTCTCTCTTTTTAAATAAATTCCTTTTAGTTTACATTAGAGTTTGCTCTTTGTGTTCCATATTTTATAGATCTGACAAACACACAGTGTCACCTTTACACCATTACAGCATAATTGTTTTACTGTCTGGAAAATCCCCTGTGTTCCACCTTGCCATCCTTCCCCCAACCCCTCAGGCAATCACTGACGCTCTTTCATCTCCATAGTTTTGCCATTTTCCAGAACGTCATAGAGTTCGTATCATATCACTCATGGACAGCATGTAGCCTTTCCAGACTGGCTTCTTTCTTTGGCATATCTTTCATGTATGAATTTTAGTGGTCTATACAATATTAAGTTTAATTAATTATAGTTACTAATACAACTGAGAAATAGATTTGATAATAAACACAACCATGTCATTATAAGCATACAACTTAACTGTTGAAGAAATAGGTAGCCATACAGTCCTAGCCAATACCATTCAGCATGCAGTGCTCATCCCTTTCAATAGATGAACTGAGCATTAAGATGAAGGTGGTAAGTGGAATCTGATTAAGAGATCAGCCACCATATTTTAAAATTTGTATGTAATGTAAAATATTATATTTTTATGCTACCATATTTTATTTTAAAATTACAATTCACATAAAATTATATTGCACCAAACTATATTCTCTATTCATTGTTCCTAAAAGTCCAGAAGTCAGTCCCAGGTGCTGCTGTTAATCATTTCAGTTCGGTCGTTCAGTCATGTCCGACTCTTTGCGATCCCATGGACTGCACCACGCCAGGCCTCTCTGTCCATCACCAACTCCCAGAATTTACTCAAACTCATATCCATCAAGTTAGTGATGCCTTCCAGCCATCTCATCCTCTGTCATCCCCTCCTCCTCCTGCCCTCAATCTTTCCAAGCATCAGGGTCTTTTCCAATGAGGCAGCTCTTCACATCAGGTGACCAGAGTATTGGAGTTTCAGCTTGAACGTCAGTCCTTCCAATGAACACCCAGGACTGATCTCCTTTAGGACGGACTGGTTGGATCTCCTTGCAGCCCAAGGGACTCTCAATTGTCTTCTCCAATACCACAGATCAAAAGCATCAATTATTCTGTGCTCAGCATTCTTTATGGTCCAACTTTCACATCCATACATGACTACTGGAAAAACCATACCCTTGACCAGATGGACCTTTGTTGACAAAGTAATGTCTCTGCTTTTTAATATACTGCCTATGTTGGTCATAACCTTCCTTCCAAGGAGTAAGCATCTTTTTATTTTGTGGATGCAGTCACCATCTGCAGTGATTTTGGAGCCCCCAAAAATAAAGTCTGCCACTGTTTCCATTGTTTCCCCATCTATTTGCCATGAACTGATGGGACTAGATGCCATGATCTTCGTTTTCTGAATGTTGAGCTTTAAGCCAACTTTTTCACTCTCCTCTTTCACTTTCATCAAGAGGCTCTTTAGTTCTTCTTCACTTTCTGCCATAAGGATGGTGTCATCTGCATATCTGAGGTTATTGATATTTCTCCCAGCAATCTTGATTCCAGCTTGTGCTTCATCCAGCCCAGCGTTTCTCCTGATGTACTCTGCATATAAGTTAAATAAGCAGGGTGACAATATACAGCCTTGATGTACTCCTTTTCCTATTTGGAGCCAGTCTGTTGTTCCATGTCCAGTTCTAACTGTTGCTTCCTGACCTGCATACAGGTTTCTCAAGAGGCAGGTCAGGTGGTCTGGTATTCCCATCTCTTGAAGAATTTTCCACAGTTGATTGTGATCCACACAGTCAAAGGCTTTGGCATAGTCAATCAAGCAGAAACAGATGTTTTTCTGGAACTCTCTTGCTCTTTTGATGATCCAGCTGCTGTTAATAGTCTGGTAGAAAAAGTGGTAGGGTCTCCTCAAAGAAAAATTTTGTACAAAAAAAGATTAAAAGTCAGTAAATAGATAAGGCATACATTTTCAGTTTGCCTTATGCTTGTGATCTAAAACATCTTGATGAATATTATTTTAGTGGCGTCCTTAGAATAATACTTGAATATCTGAAAGAGATATAACATGAGAAGCTTTAACTAAAATTTCTGATCATAGTTTATATACTGAACTAAATGACGACACCTATTAATTACAGTTTTGTCAAATGCTGAAGTTACTTAGATCCAGTTTGCATAGTTCCTCAAATTTTCTTCCTGTGATCAGAATTTCCCTATAGTAGCTAATTTTAATGTAGCAACTCTATATGTATTACCTGAACCTAGAACTGTGCCCAGAAATATTGCAGAGCTTTAATATAGTAATTTTAAATGAGTTGAATACATTAATTTTGAACAAGAGTTTTACTGTAGCTTAGAAGTCTCTGCCTCACCCCTATCTCCCTCTTGCTGCTTTCCCTTATCACCTAGGGGTCTCACCTATCCTCTTTTACTCTGGAGACTAGTAATAGGTCTTCATCAACTCCCCGAAAAATCAAAACAAAAATGGCCTTCTCTCATCACTCCAATTGTCTGTCCAGACTGAAATCGAAAGGAATCTGTCTAACACATCAGCTGTTGTTTTTCTGATGACTAACCTCAAGCAAGAAGATATTATTATCTTAGCAATAATATTGTTATGATAATAATGTTGTTATTATCTCAACCAAACTAAACATTCAAAGCACATTTGAATAGAACAAAACCAGTTGTTGCATTTAATGTTTTCTCTTTCCATATATAAAGGACATCATTTAAAGACCAGTGTGTAAGAGGAAAGATTATTCATCGAATGTGCTACATATGGTGTGACAGATAATAGACATTACTGAAATAAGTAAACCCAGGGAGGATCGAGTAATTTTTCCAGAGTCCCACAAGCAATATATACCCAATCCAGGATTCTTTTTCCATGACACCTGACTGTTTTCAAAATGGTCTAATAAATAGTGAAGAAAAAAGCACCCAATTAACAGAGTCATGAAACACTCAAATTTGATTTCTGAAATGCCAGTGTCAGAAATTCAAATCTGTGGCCTTGTTATTCTTGACTTACCATTTAAATATGACCTACAGAATCTTTGGCAGAACCCACTCTCCTGATGCAGGTGAAGATTCACCTGAAATTAGTCTTTCAGCCTTCTCAGTTACCAAGTAATACTGCTCTCTAAAACAAACCAGAGATATTTTAAGGAGCAAAATACGTAAAGATACTGGAAGTGTTTTAGAAAAGTGTGGTTCTTACCGACTTCCAGTTCAATTTGCTTGTTTAGAGAGTTTGGATGTGACTTACAGAGAAGGTTGAAGACCTTGCCTGGTGAGTGTTCAATAAATGTTAATTGAACTGAATTGAATTGAGACCCAAGTTCAAATCCAATTTAATACCAAAATAGTGAAGGTTTGGTCAGATCACAAAGTCACAACTGATGGAATTGCCTGGGACAGGCATTATAGCATGTGTGGCGAGAAGAATAGAGAGGAGACTGGCAGGACACCTCGAATTATGTTTTGGGTCCTGAAAGAATGCTATTTACAGCCAAGAAGTGTCATGACACCTTGCTAGCTTTTACAGATACTAAAACATTTCTGCTATTTCTTGAAATCATCACAGTGTGAAAAATCCTCCTTTCCTACTACCCCAAAGACATCCTCCATCCCGGCATTCTGAGATGGTAGTCTTTTCTCATATAGAATACAGCAGGTGCAGAGATACGTCTCAGGATCAGAAAGGAATGAAGTGGCAACTCTCCAACCCACTCCCAGTGAGAGAGGCCTTTTGACATCCTGTCCCAAAGCAGTGGAGAAGGAGATGAAGAGAGAACTTGGTAGAAGATAGCAGAGCCACCTGTCGGAGTCCATTTGGGCCACTCTAGCAAAATATGATAATCTGAGTAGCTTATAAACAGCAGAAATTTATTTGTCACAGTCCTGGAGGCTGAGAAGTCCAAAAATCAAGGCTCTGGCAGATTTGGTGTCTGATGAGAACCTGTTTCCTAGATAGCTATCTTTTTATTGCAACCTCATATGGCAGTAAAGATGATGGAGTTCTCTAGTACTACTTTTATAAGGGCACTCATCATATTAGCAAAGGCTGATTCATCACCTAATCACCTCCCAGAGGCCCCACCTCCAAGTTCCATCACTTGTCAGTTAGCATTTCAGCATCCATATGGGGGCGGGGCGCAGCATTCAGACCATAATGCCACCTATGGCTAATGGACTTCCATTCTGCCGGAACCAACAGCATATGAAGTACAGCACACGTGCTCCGTCCACTGCCTCTCGAAAACCATGAAGGTAAGATTGCAATTTGCCATTGTCTGTGGTTCTTTCCACTTGACTTTCTCAAGAGGCTCTTTATCCCACATCCCTTTCTCAGAAAGCAGAGAAATCATCTCTCGGGCCCTCTCATGCCTCCAGTTCATTCATCATCCTCAGAATCAAGACTTTCTTCCGTCTGAAACTGAGCAAGGTGACAAAATTGCCTGTATTAAATGAACTTTACTATCTCAGTTTCTTTCCTCCCTTGTCCCTATTTTGTTCTTTCCCATCACCCAAATAGGATATATCCAAAGAGTCTGGCCACATTATTATGGGTTGGAAGACAACCTCAAGGATTCTTATTCATTAAGCCAACAGAAAACACTTGTCTGGAAGTATAGTTTGACCACAGAAAGAATTTGCTTCCATATTTTATTTATTGAATCACCTTTCTGTTTTCTTTTTCAAAATTATATTTAACATTCCAGAAACTGTCATTCTCTCCCCACCCCATCCCCAATTGGTGAAATTTATGTATTTGGTCTCAATCCCTTATTTCCAAATAAATCATTAGGTGCTCCGTTTTTGAAACTTTTTCTCTTAAAGCCTGACCAATTTTCTAATCCAGTCTATCACATATACACAGTGTTTTCAATATACCTCCCCAAAATATACTCTCCCTTCCATGTAACAAAACAGGGAAAACATAACATTTCCTAGCCGGAATTTTTTAAGAGGTTGTATCTAAAATCATTATTATCATTATTTTTTTTCCGTCTCAGGTATACATGAGTTCCCAATCTTGAACCCCCCCATCGTTATTTTTAGAAAGTGGTGCAGAGATCTATATAAGCCAATTAATTTGTCCCAGGCTGCACAGCTGGTCACTGACACACCCAGGACCATTACCTAAATTGTTCCTATACACACGGGAACAGAGCCAGCCTTAAGTAATCAGTGCAGAAAATATAAGAAGTTATTTGAATTAATGTCAGAACACACACTCTATCTTCTCAAACTATTAGTTCATTAAATCCTGCTGTTTACATAATACACTGTCTAAATTTCTTATGGCCTAAAGGTTCAAATAAAATGTAGTATACTTGTATCTTATATAGGGCATTCATTAAGTTCAATAACCATACTTTTAAAACATGATGTAAACTACACATTTAAGGAAACCATTTGGGGGAATAAATTTAAGCTTTTAAGTTCCAAGACCATATGCGAAAGACATTGGAAGAATTATGCTTTCCATTGTAAAAACTTCCCATGAGCATACTGCTAGTTAACTCAACCTACTGCTCCATCTTTCCTTTCTCCTCTCAATGTCCACATTGTGAAAAGAATGGGTTATGTTTATTGTCCCTGCTTCCTTAGCCCATATTAATTCCACTTGCCGACTTCTGTCCCAAACTCTCTATTGCCTACCCAGAAAGTTACCAGCCCCAAATGGCACATCCGCATTAATGACCCTGCAATTTATGACACTGTTGACACTCCTCCTCTTGTCCTGTAACACTTTGCCAAAGAAAGTTCTACCAACTCCTTAGATAGCTGTTCATCTCCTTGTCACCTGAATATAGAGATATTTCTTATCTCTATAATAAGAAATCTGCTAAGAGCAGATTTTCTGCTACTGTTTTCTCTTTCCTCCAGGGCTGCTTTTAAGCCTATAGTCCAGAGCTTAAAAATAGGCTGTTCTGAACTCTAGACACGAATTCCCTGCCTACTAATCATTTTGTCTGGATGTCTAATGGATACCTCAGTTTCAACATGGTCAATAGATCTTTTTTTTTATGACAACTGGATTCTCTTAATATTAATAATTCTACCTCTACTCATTTAGTGTTGATACTACCTTGATTCTTCTTTCTCCTTTGTTCCATAAATTTAGTCACCCACAAATCCTATTGATCTTTTCTCTGTATCAACTTTCAACCCTTCCCATCATTTCCATTGTCACCATTGTGACCACCTACTTGAGCCGGAGCTATAGACTTCCACCTGGTCTTTCCCACTTCCAGTCTCTCCAATTCCAAACCGCTCAAGATTGCCACCACAGAAGCGAGTTTCGAATGCTCTGCTACTGTCACTGCATGACGTACAAGCTCCAGTGGTTTCCCACTGCTGTCTTATTGGAGTCCAAGCTCAGCCTGCCATGCATAGCCACGTGTTTCCCCATTCTTGTCTCGACTTAGATCATGTCTTTCTGTGCTCTAGCCCTCCTTGGCTACTAGCTCTCACTTCACTCACCCTGATTCTCCTGCTTGATGTTCTCCTTCTTCCTCTAAATCATTATCTGTTGAAGGACTGCTCAAGGACTAATTCAATTTCTCCTCCTTTCTTTAACAGCCATGCCACCTCCTGTCTCCACTGTGTGCCCAACTTCAGCATGGAGACTTATTGTCCAGTGTTTTCTCTTCATTTGAGATAAATCTATCTCTTTATTTCTCTCTTTATCTCTTCATTATCTCTTCTCTTTCTTCAATTTAATATGTGTTTGTTGGCCACTGCTCTCCTGTTTAACCAGTGACTTGCACATGTTAGTAATCAGAAAACATTTTTAATTAGATGACTATTCCTTGAATCAAAGAAGTCATGAAATAGGTACAATTTTTGAGTGACTACCATGTTAGAAAAGACTAAGAATTAATAAACATAGAATATCTAGAGATTATCTATAGAGCTGTTACATGTGTTTTGATTTTTCCTCCAGTTTGACTGCTCTATGATCTTCATAACATATAAATTGTACCATTTGTACAAAACAGAATTTGGGAGATGCTTCTTTAAGGCTTTAGCTTTAGCAATGAGCCATCTCTCCTTTCTATCCATAATTGACTATTCAGTGATTTTGAAATTCATTCTGCAATCTTAACCCACATCTGAGATTTTTTATATATTTTTCTCACTGCCTAGAATGACCTACACACTCTTTGAATGTATTAGGCACTCAGTAATGTCCAACTCTTTGTGATGCCATGGACTATAGCCCACCAGGGCTCTTCTGTCCATAGAATTTTTCAGGCAAGAATACTGGAGTGAGTTGCCATTTTCTCTTCCAGGGGATCTTCCCAACACAAGGATCGAACCTGGATCTCCTGCATTGCAAGCATATTCAGAAAAATCAATTTGGGACCTCCCTGGTGATCCACTGGTTAAGACTCCTTACTTCCACTGCAGGGGTCATGAGTTTGATCTCTCATTGAGGAACTAAGATCCTGCATGCTGCAGCATGACCAAAATAAGTAAAAATAAAAGACTTCTACATTTAAAAATAGTACCAATTCAGGCCCAGCTAAAATTATAATTACCCTATAAAGGTTTTCCCTGTCCATCAATTAGAATCACATAGAAGTTGAGATGTGGCACTGTGGTCAGAAGACTCAGGCCCACAATTTTCACATTCTTCTTTATATTGTCTTTCTATAACTTAAACTCATGTCTGTGTCAACTATACATTATATATTTCTATATACTATGCATTGTATATAGTCTCAACTATGCATTGTATATAGGTGTTCGAAGCCACACCTAATCTATTTCATCTCAACATCCCCCACATATCCCCCCTCATGCTAGGTATATATTACTTGCTGTGTCTTAGGGTTTGAGCTCATAAACTTTGGAGATAAATGAAAATGAGTTAAAATCTCCACTCTCCCACTTGCTAGCACTTGGTCTGGTGGCAAGTTACTCAACATTTCTGAGCCTCCTTTAATAAACTTGAAGTAATAGTATCTCCTACCTCATGGAAATCCGCATGGGAATTTGTGTCAGTTGAGCTACGTGCTCAGAAGAATAGCTGTATGTTAGATATTCTAGGAATTTTTCTTGAAACCAATTCAAGTATTTGCATGGGAGATCCTTTCTAAAATTTTAAAGGTCAGTCGTGACAAGGAGAAAGGAGAGACATAAGGGTGATGGGGAGGTGGTCTCAACGGGATCCTGTCTAGTCCAAGAGCTCGTTCCTACCTGCAGTCTGACCCTGTGCCTCAGAGCATAAGAATCACTTTGATCCAAGCCCCTGACACTTGATTTCATTCTCCTCTTTGTGAAACAATCTCATTAGAGAAATCATGCTGCTGTGAAAGCAGGTCACTCAGCTGGGGGCAGGCAAAGAAAGTCTTGCTCGGCTTAGTCATGACCTCCATGAAAAGTGAAGTGTTAGTGAAGAGCCCTGGGATTTGCAGTGTGCCATGGCCAAGGTTTTCACCAGAGGCTGCTGGGAGTTTGGCCAGAAGGAAGAGTATTGAAGGGGTTGACTGAACTGCTGCCGTGGGTGTTAGCATCAGTTCTCCCATCCTGGTTAGTGATGAGCTCTCTCCACATCTGATGGGAAATCTGGGGTGGAAGGAGGAAGTGGGGTGCTGCCAAGGGTGATACTGGCAATGATATATTTAGAATAACACCCAACTGGGTCTGTCATCATCTGCGGTCAGTGGTGACCTTATCGCACGTTCTGCAAGAAGTGTTCGTTAAAGAACCTGGGACTCACTTCAATTTAAGGTATAAGTTTTTTGTCTTCTTGTCTTTATAAAATGTAAGGCAAATAATTCAGAAGGTGCGCTTAAGATTTTCAGGCTTACATTCTCAACCTATGTATCTAGACCTAGAGCACCAGTTGACCTGAAAAACAAGCCAGGAAAAGCCCCGTGGTATCATGGTGTTTAGGGGGAGAAACTTCCGAAGACAGAGGTAAATGTTCATCCCCTCTCATCTCTCATAGTGGAAAATGCAAAAGTTGTGATTTAAGCCACCAGTGAAATATTTTGATGTATTTAAAGCCCTTCAAACCAAAAGATTCATGACATTTTATTGGTCTGTGTGCTGCTCAGTGACAGAAACTTGAGAAATATAGATAAGAAATGCTAATCCATTTAATTGGAGTAGGTTTTCTTCTTGCATACATTTCTCCTTTGACTTCTTTTAGACTGGATTTCCCCATCTGATCTCCCTAGGAATCTACTGACCAGGAGACTGTCCTAACTAAGAAAGTCTCTCCTTGCTCTGGTAGCAAATTAACCACATATTATCCACTCCCTTCTCCAAGGGATCTTCCCAACCCAGGGATTGAACCCAGGTCTCCTATACTGCAGGTTGTTTCTTTACCAATTGTGCCACCAAAGAATAAAATTATACTTAATCACAAAAGACTAACACAAAGGATAGAATTTCAAGAAACAGGAGGTGTAGGGATATGGTAGGAGGACCACTTAGTCCTTTTAATTTCTCTTGCAGTTTAATACTTTTCCTGCTGAATCATAGACCTAGCCCTGTGTATCTCAGAATGAGCTCTTTTCTGCTTTTATGATATTGTTTTTCTTTATGTAATAAAGTCAGAATCTCATAATATTTTAGTAGGAAAGGAGTCTATAACTTAACCTATTTCAAAGGTAAAATTTACTTATCTGTGATTACATAACTAGTCAACGGCTGAGCTTTTGCAGAACACCAAATTCTTTAACTCTCAACCAAGGTTGGAGAAGACTCTTGAGAGTCCCTTGGACTGCATGGAAATCAAACCAGTCAATCCTAAAGGAAATCAACCATGAATATTCATTGGAAGGACTGATGCTAAAACTGAGGTTCCAATACTTTGGCCACTTGGTGCAAAAAGCCAACTTATTAGGAAAATACCACAATGCTGGGAAAGATTGAAGGTAGGAGAAGGGGATGACAGAGGACGAGATGGTCTGATGGCATCACCAGCTCAAAGGACATGCGTTTGAGCAAGCTCCAGTAGTTGGTGAAGGACAGGGAAGCCTGGTGTGCTGCAGTCTGTGGGGTTGCAGAGTCAGACATGACTGAGCGACTGAACAATAAGAAATACCATGTGTGTAATTTCACCTACCTTCTCAGTATATCTAGATGTTTCCTCCTCAGAGCCACCACTGTGAAACTAAGGAAGAGGATTTCTTTGCATTTTCACTCACACTTCTTCTGTGCAGAATATCATTAGTTGAAATACCACCTATTTGAGGATCGAGGCCTGAGGTCTGTGATAATGTCACAAGTACAGTCCCATGTAGCCTCATTAATTTGTCCATGTTTATAGCCCTCACCGATGCTTATAGACTCTCCTTCCTTTCTCTTGAAGGTGCTATGGTTCTCCTCCAGACATCAGGGTTATGTTTTGTTTTACTGTTCTGCCATGCTTTCCTTAGTTAGTTAATTACCTTTACTCTCCATTAGGGGCACTAGATTAGTAAGAGGGTTTCCTGGTGGGGCTTAGGGACACCCCTGCATCTGGTTATATTCATAGTCCACATTAATCAGGCAAGATATCTGTAGAATACTATTACAGGTAAAAGGAGGCCATGTTCAACTTCCTGTCATATACAAGCAGAATCTCAAAAATCTGCCCAATAAATCCTAACTGAAATAGGGCACAGAGGCATATTAACATCCCAACCTGCATGACAGTAGTCTTCTCACACTGCAAATCCTTGCCTTTGTATTCTTCTCTCTGCCCTTAACACCTCAGATGAAAATACGTTAACGTTCGCTCAGGAGTCTCATTTTCTCTCCATTTCCTTTCACTGGCCTGTGACCTGAGATCCATGGTTACAGAGTATAACTGATGTGTCCTGGGATCAAGTTTATGAATATTCTGGACTCATTCTTCCTCTTCCTCTCACCCTTCTCCTGTACACCGCCTCTCCCCAGCAGCCCCTTTATACCTCCCCTCACCCTCCCACCCCCACCTCCCACAATCCCTCTGTTGCCACAATGTCTTTTTTTTTCCTAAAGGTCCTATGACTTTTCACTTTACAGGATTTAAGAAATCTCGTAAAACAAATCCAGAGATTCACAATATGCACTTAACATTGTGGAAGAAGCTCCCATCTTCCCCCAAATCTCCGATTTCCATTAAAAAAATATAATAATGTGATAAAATTATTTTCTGTTTCACATTTACATATTAGCAAAGGAAATGTGGTGCAAGCCTTTTTGATAACCCACAGTCTTTAGTCACAGGATATTCTTATCATAAGGGGCTTCCCAGGTGGTGCAGTGGTGTAGAATCTGCCTGCCAATGCAGGAGACACAGGAGATGTGAGTTTGACCCCTGGGTCGGAAAGATCCCCTGGAGGAGGGCACAGAAACCCACTCCAACAGTCTTGTCTGGAGAATCCCATAGACAGAGGAGCCTGGCAAGCTACAGTCTGTGGGGTCGCAGAGAGTTGGACACAGTTGAGCGCACACGTATGCACACATTCTTATCATTGTCTTTTCACAGCTGTACTGCGAGCTAGTTAGGACTATCTTCTCTTGATTTTGCCTCCTTGAGGAACTCATTGAGGCCTTCTATACACAGTGGTAAGTGCTTTTTGAGTAAATTAATCATGGAAGAGGGAAAACAAATGTGAACACAAGCTATGAAGTCCAAAGGATCAGGGATTCCCAAGTTGCTTCATTGGATGAGAATTAAGTGAACTCTTTCCTGGATTTTATTTAATTTTAATACATCATTCATTCATTTTGCCATGCAACACATGTTTATTATGTATTGTTTTGTATACTATATGCTAGACACTCCTCTGCTCATGGGAAATACATCTTCAAACAAAACAAAGATGCTTTGCTCTCCTCATAAATGTTCTAATGGGAGGAGCTGTTGTGGGAAGACAGTTAATTAGATACAATAAATACAATTTAAAAACATATTTTCAGGCAAAGAGTACCTGAAACAGTGAAAAATATGGAGCAGGATAATGGTTTCAGAACTATGTGGAGAGGGTGAGATTGCTGTTTCAAACAGGGTTGTCAAATCAGACTCACTGAGAAGGTGAGATCTGAGCAGAGGCTTGAAGTAGGGGAGGGAAGGAGTCAGGTGGCCTCTGGAGGAAGACCTCTAGGCAAAGAGTGCAACCAGTGCATAGCCCTGCAATCAGGACATGGCTGGTGTGTTTAAGGAAGAGCAGGAAGGTCAGTGTGGCCCAAGAAGAGTGAGCAAGGGTGAATAGCAGGAGAGGAACACGGCGAAGACAAAGAATTAAGGGCAGGAGGCCTGCAGATGCTTCTTTCCAAGAATGTGATAGTAGTGTGTGACCACGGTTAGGTAGAGGGGCGCTAGTTCTCTTTTTGTGAAAGAAGAAAAAGTACCTTCTGGGAATGGATGGACAGGCAGCAAGCTGCTGTGTGTGGGATACAGGGAGAAGGAGAAAGGCATAGAAAGCAGCAGTTTACAAATCCTCTCACAGATCCCTCAAATAACATCTGTTATTTCAGAGTGTGGTGAATATTTCAACAAGTCAGCTGCCGTTGCCAGCTTCTCAGCAAGCTGTTTCACTCCAGTGCTCTCTAGTTCCTCCTTAATTCTGCTGTCTTTTATGCCTCTTCCCTCCTCTTCATCGTTGCCATCCCCTATGTCATCTTTGTAACTGGAAAGAAACTTTTGAGATCAGCCTTACATGTGATATGTGACTGACCCCAAAGCATCAACAAAAAATGTGGTCTAGCATCTGCTTTAATAACTTCTCCAGTGGGGAGGAGGGTGGGTTGTCATTCAATCTGTCAATCAAACCATCAGTCATCAACAAGCCCTCATTCATGAAGTTTCTCCTCATTAATTTAACATGTATTTGTTGAACATTTATGATTCCCTAGACTTTATTCTAAGCCATGAGTAGACAACAGAGAATAAGACAAAGTCATAGTTCTCATGGAATCTATATTCTAGTGGCAAAGTGACCCATAGAGAGATAAACAAATAGAATTTCATAAAGAGCAATACAAAAAAGAAAAAAAAAAAAGGAGTGATGGGAGAATGGGAGATGGGCCTGTCTTAGATCTGAGTGAAGTGAGGCAGCAAAACTTTCAGAAGTCTAGAGAATAATGTTCTAGGCAGAGAGAACAGCAAGTGCAAAGGCCCAGAGTCAGTAAATTAAGTTTTAGCATGTACCAGGGCTTGTATTTCATAGCAAGGCAATGGCTCTTGGTTTGAAATGCACATCAGCACCCCTATGGAACAATTCAGGACTTCAGAGGGGCATACCCCTGCAAAACTGAAATCAAAATCTCTGGTGATGGTAGTTAAAATATGCCTATTTTTTCAAAAGTCTCCACCAGATGTTCAACCAAATGAAGAACCATTACATTAGTGATCCAGCTGTCAATACAATACACATTTTCTCTGTCCTGGCAGAACTGTGTTAGGTGAACTCCCAGTGCTAGGTACTCACTTATATATATATATGCTTGTTCAAAACCCATTTCCCTGTGACTTCCTGTCCTTTGCCCTGTTGTCCTCTGGGACTATGAAGAAGTTCAATAGCACTTGACAGTGGCAGTCCTCCAGGTATTAGAAGACAGCACTTTTTCTTGAGCCCTCTGTATAAAAGATGAAGTCATTATCATCCCAGTTACTGTCATTTAAACGTGTTCCAAGTGCTCATGTTGCTTCTTAAGTGCAGCGCCCAGAAGTAGCACAGCATTGCCCATGGCCATGGAGGCAGCACCCACTCATCTCCAGGCACCTGTTTCCCTCATTTCTTCATACATCTCACACAGTGTTCAACACATTTCCTCTCAAGTTTTTCTTTTTAATGAATTCTAGGATGTACTGTGATACTTCTGTGTGATTTTCTTTGTATCTTATGCATTTATAATGTGTATTGCCCAGTTCTCTTTTATGATTTTGGCCTTCGGATCCACCATTGTCCCCAAAGCCTGATTAAATGCATCTGGCTTGCCTTATGAAAACCCTCTCATTGATTCAGCATCTCTTCCTGTTTTTCTGCACTATGCCCATCAACATCTTCTATCAATTCATAAATAATATTATTCAGAAAAGTGTTGATTGACCCAATTAACTGGAACACTCAATCAGCAGCACTCCACTTTTAGAATAAAAAGCAAAATTTAAAATAAATGAGCAAATAACTGAAAGTTTAATTAAGAAGAACTTTCAGGGTATGTTTCAGGGTCAGTTCACATTAGCTACACTATATAATGTTGGCAATGTCTCTAGCATATATTGTACAGGTTGCAATTATCAAAACAAATCTAGTCTTTTTCATGACAATTGATACTTACCAAGGAAGGCAAGCCCTCCCCTAATGCTGGGTCCTGGGGCAAAACTGAAAATGCCCATAACCTAATATATATATAAAGCTACAAATCAAGCTTTCTTTTAAAAAAAAAAAGCCTATCCTCTAACTTATAAAATTACTTTTAAAGGCAATGAAGCCAAGTCTGAATTAAAGTACTTGCATACCTCAGAATTCTGTGCCAGAATATGGTGGTGTTAAGAGCTGAATCCTGGATCCTGGCTCAGAGCCCATTCCTCTCTTCTTTCTACATTTGGCTTTGTCTAATAGCACAGGCAGCCTTCTGAACACGTGTGCAGATACCCTGGCCCTTGTGTCCAATATCCATAGGTACTCCCTATAAACAGTCGTCTCTTGTCTACCACCTGAATTTATAAATACGCAAACCTGAGACATGGCGTACCTTCCAAAGAATGAACTGGGAAGGAAGCCCAGGCATAGCCAGGGAGCAGATTAGGAGCTATGTGGCAGGGAATTTGGGAGTCCCATATACCTAGAACATGGTCTAGAAGGTTGTGGAGTAGATACTGGCTGTGGGAAAACATGCCCCATTAGTCCCATGGATTCTTTGTCTCATAAGAAGGAGAAGGGCCAGAATAGGGCCTGCTGAGGTGTAAGACCCACATCAGGGGATTCCCTAGCCTGAGTCTAAGTGCAGGACAGAACTAACAGAGGAGTAGGACTCCATGTTTTAGAAGGATTTTAGTTGCAAAGAACAAATTAAAATGGGTTTCTAGTTAACATCAATTTGAGCCAACATTTATTCATGGATAATTTCTAATGTTTTTTAAGAGGTACTATACCTTCCTAAGAGACTTCCTATTATACCTTCTTAAGAGATTCAGTGAAGAATTTTAGAAAAAAATAACAAGAGAAAATGTGTCCTGCTTCATCAGCAGAGGTAATATTTAATGAAATAATCTTTCAAGATTGCCTTCCACCTGAACCAAAATGAGACAATATCTTCACTCTTTCTAAAATGCTAAGTGACTTTGGAAAAGTCAGTTTATTCCTCTAGGAAATGAGAAACAGCCATGCTTGAGCAGTCTGTAATGTGTACTCAGTTGCTCAGTCATGTGTGATTCTTTGTGACCCTTTGGACTACAGACCACGAGGCTCCTCTGTCCTTGGGATTTTTTAGGCAAGAATACTGGAGTGAGTCGTCATTTCCTCCTCCAAGGGATTTTCCCTACCTGAGGATCAAACCTGCATCTTCTGTATTGCAGGTTGATTCTTTACCTGCTGAGTCATCAGTGAAGCCCCTGGGCAATCAGTAAGTTTCCTCTCAATTTCAAAATTGTCTTTGCCATGCTTATACATTCACTGTTTAGACCAGATCCACTGATATTTCATTCTGGCTGAGAATCTTAGTCAAGATCAAAAAATTCAAATTAAGAACGAATAAAACTTTATTATTTCCTGCTAACGTAAAATTGAAATCAGGTTTCCTGGGGATTCCAGGAAAACAGCACGTCTACCCTATACAATTCATTTGGTAGACATTTAACAAGCACGTCATGCCAGTCACCTTGCTGGATATGGACAGAAAACAGAAAGGATAAGTGTCAGGAACAGAAACACAGATCAGTTTAGGTTGTGCCTGTCTCCTGAAGAAGTTCTAAAACAGGTAATGCTGAAATCTAAATCTGTTATGATACTATGTGGTATAGATTTTAAAGTAAAAATGAAAAAAGTGCTATGAATATTTTAGAAGGTTTGTGTGTGTGTGTGTGTGATTCACAGTAATGACATTAACACTTCTAGAAAGCTGAGTAGAAGTTCACTGAGTGGAAAGGGAAGGAAAAGCCATTCCAGGCAGAAGATATACGACACGAAAGCATGATGGGTTCAGTAAATAGTACAAATGTTCAGTAAAGTAAAAGATGATTCTGATAATAGTAATAGCCAAGTAAACATGTTGGACATATACTACATATAAGAATTATGTGTGGCACTTCACATAGATTATCTCAATAAGAGAGAGAAGTCATATTGGCAAGATCACAGAATAAAAAGTCCCAGTCCTTGTTGCCCCGGAGAAATATTGATTCAACAATGATACAGGAACCAAAATACCTTTCTGAGAATTCCAGAATCCAAGTGAGAAATTTCAGCACCCCAGGTGAATACAAAGCCAAGAGCAGTGGCATTGAAACAGATAAGAAAAGTAATTTTATCTGCATCAGCCCTTCTCCCAAGCTGATCCAGCTCTGCACTGGGAAAGTACCACCTTGGAACTTCTTCCTCAGCAGAATGAAAAGAGTAGCAATCCAACGCTCCACCTTGTTAGAAGGCTACCTGAGGAACTAGTTTTCGTTTTGGTCCACCTAAAGTGCCCACAGAACAGACATGGCTTGGATGCTTGAAGGACACTGAGAACAAAGAGGTGGGGTGACTTGCCATGGCTGGCCCAGCTCATGATGATGGGAGAAGGTTGGGAAAAGGCACCAACTCAGGACTTCTTCTTTGGGAGGGAAGCAGAGGAGTGGAGCATGTACCCATCATTCTAGCTTTTGGGAGTGACTGATATCTGTTCTCCTGATGCTGGGTCTTGATGAGAACCAGCTGAATTTGGATGCTTCATGAATGCTGACAACAAGAACAGTACATTGCTGCTGCTGCTGCTGCTAAGTCGCTTCAGTCATGTCCGACTCTGTGTGACCCCATAGATGGCAGCCCACCTGGCTCCCCCATCCCTGGGATTCTCCAGGCAAGAACACTGGAGTGGGTTGCCATTTCCTTCTCCAATGCATGAAAGTGAAAGTGAATTCACTCAGTTGTGTCCGACTCGTAGGGACCCCATGGACTGCAGCCTACAAGGCTCCTCTGTCCATGGGATTTTCCAGGCAGGAGTACTGGAGTGGGGTGCCATAGGTGCTATAAAACTAGGTAATTTGCACTGCCACAGAAAGACGCCGGGGGAGGAAGACGTTATAAACGACCCAGGCCGTAGGGGAGAGGGTGATCGAGGTGGGAAACAGCATGCCCCTCCCACTAAATAGCACAAGAAAAAAAAAAAAAACCCACAAAAAACAATTAAAAATGGGCATGTCTCCAAAAAAGACACACAAATGGCCAACATGTATATGAAATGATCCACATTCTTATCAAAATCACAATGAAATATAACCTGATGCCTGTTAGGCTGGCAACTAGAAACAAAACAAAACTAGAAAAACAAGTGTTGGAGTGGATGAGGAGAAATTGGAACCTGTGCACTGTTGGTGGAACTGTAATTGGTTGAGCTAATATGATAAAACAGTGTGGCAGTTCCTCAGAAAATTAAAACTAGGACTGCCATATGACCCAGTAATCTCATTTCTGGAGATGCATCCAAAAGAATTGCAATCAAGGTCTCTAAGAGATATTTGCATCCCTATGTTCATTGCAGTAATATTGTCAGTAGACAAGAGATGGGAACAATCTAATGTTCAGCAATGGTTGAATGTATAAAGAAAATGTGACATATATATAACAGGACATCATTCAGCCATGAAAAAGAAGGAAATCTTGTCATATGCTGCAACATAGTTGAATCTTGAGGTCATTTTGAAGCATGAAATAAACCAGTCACAGAAGGACGAGAACTGCATTGCTTCACTTACATTTCTGAAGTAGTTAGATCCATAGAAACAGAATATCCAACTGACCCTTGACCAATGCAAGGATTAGGCACAGTGACCATATATATAGTAAAAAAAAAAAATCTACTTATAACTTAGAGTCAGCTCTCTATATACGTGGTTCTAACGTGTCCACAGTTCTGCAGCCACAGATTCAACCAAATATGGATCATGTAGTACTGCTGTGTGTGCATGCTCAGGCATGTCCGCCTCTTTGTGACCCTACGGACTGTAGCCCACCAGACTCCTCTGTCCATAGAATTCCACAGGCGAGAATACTGGAGTAGTTTTTTCCTCCTGCAGAGGGTCTTCCCAGACCCAGAGACTGAACCCAGATGTCTCCTGCACTGCTGTATTGGCAAGCAGATTCTTTACCACTGCACCACAGGAAAAGCCCAAGTAACACTATAGTATTTACTATTGAAGAAAGTTCCTATATATGCAGACCCACGCTATTCAAACCTATGTTGTTCTAGGGTCAGCTGTAGAACAGTGCTTGCCAGTGGCTGGGGGAAGGAGGAATGAGGTGTTAGTATTCCATGAATGTAGTTTCAGTCGTGCAAGATGAAAATGTTCTAGAGAGCTGCTGTACAACAGTGTGCTTAGAGTTAAGTATTAAGTACTAGTCGCTCAGTCGTGCCTGACTCTTTGCAACCCCATGGACTGCAGCCCACCAGGCTCCACTGTCCATGAGATTTTCCAGACAAGGATACTGGAGTGGGTTGCCATTTCCTTCTCCAGGGGATCTTCCCAATCCAGGGTTCGAACTCGGGTCTCCTGCACTGCAGGCAGATTCTTTACTGATAGTTAACACTCCTCCAAAAAGACTTACAATGACCCTGTAAACAACTGTCACTGTCTCTGCTATTGCAGATGAGAATTCTGAGGCTTAGGCAACATTTTTCCAGAGTCTCATAGCTAGCAAGTGATGAAGTTGGGATCTAAAGCCAGTTAAGTCTCCAGGATGCTTTAGACCACCATCCTATTCTTTTCTCTTTCCTTTAAGTGATTCTTAAAACCTATATTATAAATACTTCCCTATACCCCACTAAAGAATTTGCATTTTTCCAGAATTATTGACTCTTCATTTGAAGCAAACTTAACTGATATATATGTAATATGTGTATGTATATATGCATGTGTATTCAGACAGAGAACATTACGCATAATATATATATGAAAGAGACATTTTTATTTTTCAGAGATAAATTATTATAGTACATTTTTCATCCCACATTTCACCACTACAGAGAATTCTCCAACTTCAATCTATATCAGAACCTACCTCTTGCAACCTGAGATTTCTGTGGAAAGTGAATGAATGGAAGAAATAATAAAACCTGTTTTGTAGCATTTTCAGATACAGAAAAGAAAGAAGTCAACAAAGGAAATGTTAACAATATTCACATCTCAGACACCCCATTCACACTCATTCACAGACATACTTCACTTACATCAATAGGTACACACACATGTGCACACACACACACACACACACACACACACACCTCTCGTGTGCATACTTAACACAAACGGCCCTTAGAAAGCAAAACGTTGGCCAACATAACTCTGGCCTGTTATGAGGCAGTTATGTCTGTCTTTCTGAGCTGATCTGGTCAAGCTACTTTAACTATATGTATTTTGAGTCTGGTAAGCACAATAAAGAAAGGTCACCTGCAACTTTTTCCCTCAAGGCTAAATAAACCCAGGTGTATAGAAACACGACTCTGAATGGATTGTGTTGGCATTTAATTTGTAGATTCAGAAAACTAAATATAGAATGTCCTATTGACAGCCCAGCATCGAACAGGACAGTTGGGGGAAAAAATAGCAGAAAGTTTTAAGTACTGTGTGGCCTGTCCTACAGGAAATAAGGAAGCATCAACTCTTCTGGGGCAGATAATTCACCTCTTTTCACCTATTTTGGGAGACACTGTAGACTGTGTTAAGTTTGTGAGACTAAATTAGACAATACATTAAAGAGTTAAACACAATGATTGACATGTACAGAGCACTAAATGATTGGTAGCTCTTATCTAATCTGGTCAAATTTAGCTCATTCAAAACAACTTTTGAGGCAGTTAAGAATACCCCCCTCCCATCTCTTTGAGCCATAAGCACCATGGAAATAGGGACAAAATGCTATCTTTTGGAATCTAATCCCAAATCTAAAAATAAAGCCATCTGGGGATTTATTCTGAGTAAAGCCTCCACTGAGAGTGGCGGTTCATCATCACCCTGCCAAAGCCATAGTCAGGGCCAGAATAATTGCTCCAACTGTGGGCTATTCCTATGCCCTTCATCACAGCTATGCCAGTAGGAGACTAATGTAGGTGAAAGTCTTGGCCAGACACAACATAAAAAGCCCTCCCCCACACCTCAAATTTAAGCAGGCTATCCTAAGAGGTTATCATGATCTCAGAAAGTGTCCCTTGCGTGACTGAATTGGGACTTGTTTTACTGAAGAAACATATAATGTCATACCTAATAACATCATTCATTTCTCAGCTTTGAGAGAGATCTTTGAGCATTTGATTTCACTTGGTTTTTTTTTTTTTTTTTTTACCATGGCAAGGAAGAATAATCCTAAACTTTGCATTGCTTGGAATAGCGTGATTTTTTCCTAGATCTGTGCTGGTAATATCCCTACATAAGAATCCACCAACAGACCTGGGGTCTTAATGGCACTCAAAGAATAAACGGCTTCTTTGTCCTCTGCTAACAGTCAATGACCACTGACCCATATGATCAGAGAGCTGGAGAGGTCAGCAGATAGAAATGTGCAGTTGAACACAACCTCTGTTTGCAGCCACGGTGTTAGCTACAGGTTCTACTTTGTTTCTTATTTTTCACTGAACAGTCCTTGCATTTTGAAGACTGCATCAGTTTAGAACAGGAGGTGCTCTTAGGAAATAATAATATATAATTAAAATCTCTCTGATAAAGAGAAATAATTTTTCTATTCAGAGTAGTTGCCGAGGCAGCAGATTTTCAGTCATTAGCATGTTTGTAAGGTTAATGTACTGTACCTAATAAAATAAATAGTTTTATAAATGTTCAGGCAAATTGTAAAAATCAGAAAAGTGAAGAAAATTTCATTCCATTTTGAATATCCAATAAATACCAAGTTAACCCTTCTTCCTACTGGGGATACTATTATTAAAGCACACTTTCAGATTAGTAGTTATGATCAACTTGAAAAATGTGTTTTTAAGAGTGTTTAGTAGAATGAGGAAGATTAGAAAAAATGATAAGAGAATAAGAAAACTATATAGTGACCTTTATTGATAGTGCCCAACAAAGGAACATGGGTTATGTAGTTTCTGAAGATGGAAAAAATAAACTGGAAATACGTTTTAGAAGTATCAGGAAGGAAGAGAGGGTGGTGATAACACAACATGGGAGCTACCTCCAGGAAAGTGATGAAGAAGAAATCACTGAGAGACTTGTCCTGTTGTTGTGATCCCAGGACTGAAGTGTTTTATTTCAGGAGGAAGCAACAATATATGAGCAAAGGCGAGTAATAAACAATCAGCTAAAGAGGTGGAACCAAAGGTTTGGTTGCAAGTTAGAAATATGGAAGCAAGTATCCAGGGATTGCCCACAGCTACTGACCATTTTTTAATGTCCTAGTTCAACCCTTACCTTAATATTTTATTTTCCCCTTATGTTTCCCAACCTGAGAAATATCTGAAGCCATCCACAGTAAGTTACTGTGTGCCTTGAGATGCAATCATTTCCTTCTTCCCAGCTGCAAGCCCGAGGCAAGTTTCAGGAAATCATTAACAAAGCCCCTTGTTCCTCTGTTCTATATTTTGCAGAACTATGAGTCTCTTACTTAGAGTTTTTAATAATATACACATTGGGGATCTCATTCATAGAAAAGTAAAGATACCATTTATAAGGCAAATATTACCACTATTTTTCCTCTCTCTCTACTTTCTATACTTATCTTCCCCAGGTCTCTAGAATATAAAGTATATATGCAAGGTATATAATTCTTTTATGACAGACAGACCTGCATGTAGCTTCTGTCCTTGGACAAGTAAATTACAATCTCAGAGCTCTCGTTTTCCCACCTATAGTATGAGAATAGTAGCTATTTCATCAGATTATTGTCATGAGAAAAAAATGAAATTATATTCAATCATTACCTCATCCTAGAAGCATTTTTAAATTACTTAAAATACCTGGAAAATTGGATTTTCAAGAAATGAATGAATGAAGTTAATGTAAAAGCATGAAAATCACTAAAAGCATAAATCTTAAATATTTTCTCCATAGTGACAACAAACTGGTAAGTAGTGAGGTGAATGATGTGTTATCTAACCTTATTGTGGCAATCATTTCACAACATATTGTTGTTGTTCAGTTGCTAAGTCATGTCTGCCTCTTTGCAGCACACCAGGCTTCCCTGTCCTTTCCTGTCTCCCAGAGTTTGCTCAAACTCATGTCCATTGAGTCGGTGATATCATCCAACCATCTCATTAATCCTCTGTCACCCCTTTCTCCTCCTGCCCTCAATCTTTCCCAGCACCAGGGTCTTTTCCAATGAGTCAGCTCTTAGGATAAAGTGGCCAAATATTGGAACTTCTGCATCAGTCCTTCCAATGAGTATTCAGAGTAGATGTCCTTTAGGATTGACTGGTTTGGTCTTGTTCAAAGGACTTTCAAAAGTCTTCTCCAATTTGATCTCAGGTTCCTCTGCATTTTTTAAATCCACTTGTACATCTAGAAGTTCTCAGTTATGTACTGTTGAAGCCCAGCTTGAAGAATCTTTGAGCATTACCTTGCTAGCATGTGAAATGAGTGCAATTGTGTGGTAGTTTGAACATTCTTTGGCATTGCCCTTCTTTGGGACTGAAATGAAAACTGACCTTTTCCAGTCCTGTGGCCCCTGCTGAGTTTCCCATATTTGCTGACATATTGAGTACAGCACTTTAATAGCATCATCTTTTAGGATTTGAAATAGCTCAGCTGGAATTCCATCATCTTCACTGGCTTTTTTCATAGTAACACTTCCTAAGGCCCACTCGGCCTCACACTCCAGGATGTCTGGCTTTAGGTGAGTGACCACGTCATCGTGGTTATCCAGGTCATTAAGATCTTTTTTGTACAGTTCTTCTGTGTATTCTTGCCACCTCTTCTTAATATCTTCTGCTTCTGTTAGGTCTTTTTCATTTCTGTCCTTTATTGTGCCCATCTTTGCATGAAATGTCCCCTTGGTATCTCTAATTTTCTTGAAGAGATCTCTAATCTAACCCATTCTATTGTTTTCCTCTATTTCTTTGCATTGTTCCCTTAAGAAGGCTTTCTTATCTCTCCTTGCTGTTCTCTGGAACTCTGCATTCAGTTAGCTGTATCTTTCCCATTCTCCTTTCCCTTTCACTTCTCTTCTTTCCTCAGCTATTCGTAAGCCCTCCTCAGACATTCACTTTGCCTTCTTGCATTTCTTTTTCTTTGGGATGGCTTTGGTCACCACCTCCTGTACAATATTATGAACCTCTGTCCATAGTTCTTCAGGCACTCTATCTACTAGATCTAATCCACTGAATCTATTGATCACCTCCACTATACAATCCTAAGGGATTTGATTTAAGTTATGCTTGAATGGCCTAGTGGTTTTCCCTACTTTCTTCAATTTAGGCCTGAATTTTGCAATAAGGAGCTGATGATCTGAGCCATAGTCAGCTGCAGGTTTTGTTTTTGCTGAATGTATAGAGCTGTCCATCTTTGGCTGCAAAGAATATAATCAATCTGATTTCAGTACTGACGATCTGGTGATGTCCATGTGTAGAGTTGTCTCCTGTGTTGTTAGAAGAGGGTGTTTGCTATGAACAGTGTGTTCTCTTGGCAAAACTTGTTCGCATTTGCTCTGCTTCATTTTGTACTCGACCAAACTTGCTTGTTATTCCAAGTATCTCTTGACTTCCTACTTTTGCATTGCAATCCCCTATGATGAAAAGGACATCTTTTTTTGATGTTAGAAGATCTTGTAGGTCTTCATAGAACTGTTCAACTTCAGTTTCTTCAGCACTGGGGCATAGACTTAGATGACTGTGATGTTGAATGGTTTGCCTTGGAAACAAACCAAGATCATTTTGTCTTTTTCACAATATATGTATGTATCAAACTAGCACAGTGCATTACAAAATATTGTATATAAATTATATCTCAGTAAAGCTGGGCAAAAAGCATATGTTAAACATGAAATTATTGTAAGAGAAGATAAAAAAGACTACCACTAAACACTATAGAGATACATACTGGCTTGATACATCTCATACATCAATGTTATGAATGATTGAATGGCCTTTATGCTCTTGATCTGAACAATTAAGTTCTGTTAGATGATAGGAATTTATACTTGAGAGGAAGTGGTGATATTTGCCAAACATGTTATATAAAGTTAATAGTGGTTATTGTGTATTTAAGATGTTTTGGCTTCCATATTGAAAACATCTGTTTACTTTGTCTCACGACTGTTGAGCCCCTTGGAGCTCCCCATATCAGAGCTCTATTCTGAATCCCTTACAGTTCAGGCCCCAATTGATTAAGCAGTATGTTTTGAAGAGAAAAAACAGGTGGGAGGCATAACTATAAGCAGGGCCAGGCATCCTCTACGGCTCTTGCATTTTCTTGCCTCTACTTCACTGCTGGATGATTGGTGCGACCTTAAGCGTTAATATTCTACATTTAGGATGTGCTTCACTCATCTGTAAAGTAAAAACAAGGCCTCAAACCCATATCTCATTCTTTCTCTGTCAAATGAGAATGACTGGAAACACAGCTGTCTTCCCAAGGAATTTCTGGTGACTTTATGTTAATTACCCTCCCTTCTGGGCCAGAGTTCACATAATATTCTAGGGACTGTATCTAGCACAAGGTCATCCCATGACCAGATCACTTCCTGAGACTAACATTTAAAGGCTGCAGCAAGGTGACCTCAGAAGTTTCTCGTTCAGTGATGGAGAAGAAAAAGCTGGGAGTGAGAAAACTTAGATTCAAGATCCACCCCTGCCATTAATTAGCTGCAGGATCTAAGTCATGTTGTTTCACCTTTCTAAACTTCATGTCCTCATGCATAAAATAAGGGAGGAGTTGACCTAGTTGATCTCAAAGGTCTTTTCCAGCAGTAAAATTCTGTAGTCAGCCAAACCACTTAGAGTAGGCAAGCAGACACTTGAGAAAACCCCATCTCATTTCTCCACTTCTAAATTTATCACTTGAGTTGTCATGAAACTTTGCCCAATAGAAGGGAGCTGATTTAGCCATATTTAATAGCATGGGAGTTGTCTCAGCCAAGTTAGCAATGTCAGACTTTCACTCGGGTGTTTGGTCACAGTTGAAAAGAACTAGAGTAGAAAGATGCAGGAAATCCTGGGTGTCCCAATTCCAGCTTCACTTGCATAAGAGCAGGAAAAGGGTGAGAGGAAAACCCTTTTCAGACAGTCTCTGTATCACAGCAAGACATCAACCTCTCACTGCTTTCTGGCTTCCCAGTAAATAAAAGAAATAAACAGTCCCTACCTTCTGCACCTCTCCCAACCCTTGCCCCTTTCAAGGTGATTGTTGTCTCACCCCCTTTCGAGTCAAACCCAGGATACAGCCCTTTTAAGGATAAAAATAAACTTCCTAGTTCCAATTTGCCATCAATGCAGAAAAATCCTGAGAGGTTAGGAAGAATGGATAAGTTTTGTGTCTCTGTGCCTTAGAGAACTTAAGGCCCCATTCTTCCTGACACTAGGTCAGATTTTATATGATATGGGTCTAAAAAGCATAGATCTAGGGATAGCTTAAGAGAGATGCTTATCTCTTCAGTTTATCTAACTCTTAGGGATAATAGAAAGAAATATGATAAGAGAAAGGAAGAGAAAAGAAGCTACCTCTCAAGTTCTCCCCTAGATTTAGAGATTGTTAAAGCAAAACTTATTCTGACATGGTC
The DNA here is from genome assembly GCA_006410615.1 of Neotragus moschatus. Classification (NCBI taxonomy): domain Eukaryota; kingdom Metazoa; phylum Chordata; class Mammalia; order Artiodactyla; family Bovidae; genus Neotragus; species Neotragus moschatus. Next base: position 308,141 of record SJYA01000086.1, on the reverse strand, counting down.
AAAATGGGAAGGAAGGCACTTGTGAAAAATATGAAGACTACTCCAATAGGGCCCAGAGATCAAGCTTAACTCCCAATACAGCAAGAACAGGTAGGAATTTATAGCCAAGGACTAAGTTAGGGCAGGGGGTTGGGGTTGGGAGGGTGGAGGCTAGCCAGTCAAAATTACTATAGGAAGAGATATCCAAGTTTAAGAGGAATTTCTTAATCTTGCAATTGACCTAGCTGGATTCTGGCTAAAGGCAGGCCAGCATGATCAGATATCAACGGTGGCATAGTGGAGGATAAGGAATTTAATCAGATATTGAGAGTGATCCGGGTAGAAGGATTCTGGCAAAATTGCCATAGTGATTTATGCAGTTTAGTTCCCTGGACATTACCTTCTCAAGGTGGCTTTACGTAGCTTTACCAATGATTGTGGCTCAGTGTGATGTAGATTTTAGCCTTTGCTTTGTGCCAGGGACCATGCTAGGAGACATACATGAAGAAGACACTGTCCTTATGTAAAAACTCATGTTTCATGGAAGAGCTACATATTAATGATCTATTACTCACTTTTCTCCTCAATTTCCATGTCAAAGAGAGATCCCTCATCAGTGGAAGTTTACATATCTCCCCCCTTTTTTTTTGAAGATAATACTCAGACAGCTTCAAAAGAGCTTTGTTGAAGAAAGGCATTTCTGGGGCAGTTTTTTTAACCTAAAACACCTGTGCACCCTTCAGCTGTCTGACAGTCCTTGCTCTGGGGAGGCTGAAGGCCAAAGGACACTGGCTGCTGCTAGCTTGCTGAGCACCCAGCACAGGTCTCTGCCCCAGGGGGCATTCAATAAACATTTGGGGACTGACAGAAGCCTGTAGGTCAGGAAGGATGTAGATTTGTCATGCAGTCGGTGAGCTCGAGATGTCAATACAACCAGTTAAGTGGGATGGAGTAAAAACACTGGAAAATGAGTTGCTGTAAGTCTAGAGGAAAGTAAAGTCAGAGAGAAAAAATAGTATCAATTATGCGCTCTCCCCTAGAGGGGATTAACTGATGAAGATCAGTTTTTCTTTCTCATTTTTAAATCAACACGAAAATCCTGCAACTTATTGAAGTATCTGCCCCACCCCCCATAGTCTTGTGCTATGGACTTTGAGGAGCATATTAAAATCGTATAGTTCACCTGCCAGAATAAACATGATATATTTTCTAAACCATCAGGTTCTACTTAAAAGTTAAACTGGGGAACATCCACTTATGGAAAGACAGGGTAAACTTATTTATCCTTATTTCTCCAGAAAAATAAAATTACACAAGCCTACGTGATTCATTTAAAACAAACATCAGTTCAGTTCAGTTCAGTGGCTCAGTCATGTCTGACTCTTTGCGACCCCATGAATCGCAGCATGCCAGGCCTCCCTGTCCATAACCAACTCCTGGAGTTCACTCAGACTCATGTCCATCAAGTCGGTGATGCCATCCAGCCATCTCATCCCCTGTCGTCCCCTTCTCCTCCTGCCCCCAATCCCTCCCAGCATCAGGGTCTTTTCCAATGAGTCAACTCTTCGCATGAGGTGGCCAAAGTATTGGAGTTTCAGCTTCAGCATCAGTCCTTCCAATGAACACCCAGGACTGATCTCCTTTAGGATGGACTGGTTGGATCTCCTTGCAGTCCAAGGGACTCTCAAGAGTTCTCCAACACCACAGTTCAAAAGTATAAATTCTTTGGCACTCAGCTTTCTTTACAGTCCAACTCTCACATCCATACATGACCACTGGAATCAAACATAGACGAGTCTAAAAGTTGGAGAGAAGAGACAGACTAGGTCAGGTCCTTGGGATGCAAGGAACAACATGGCTGTAACTTCCCTATGGTTTTGTTTTGTTTATTAATCCCAGACTTACAGTTGTAGAAACTGGCAACCTGGAACTGCCAATAGATGTAGACCAAAAATCCTCAACAAAAGCTTGCTCTCTCTAACCAAAGGATCAACAAAGGGGCTTGAGTATAAAATATAAAACTATAAAATTTTAGAGGAAAAAATAAACCTAGGTGTTAGAGTTTTCTTACACTTGACACCAAATACATAATCCATAAAAAGAAAAAAAATGATATTTGACTTCATCAAAATTAAAAACTTATACCCTGAAAAAAACTCTGAAAAAAGTGAAATAAATTAGAAAGTGGGGGAAGCTACTTATTTGACAAAGGACTGATATCTAGACTATATGAGACTCTCAACACTCAGTAGTAGAAAACAAACAAAAACAACTTAGAAAATGAGCAAAACAAGTGAACACACATTTCACTGAAGAGGATATATAGATGGCAAACAAGGATAAAAAGATTTTCAACATTATTAACAATTCAGTTCAGTTCAGTTCAGTCACTCAGTTGTGTCCGACTGTTTGCAACCCCATGAATTGCAGCATGCCAGGCTTCCCAAGTGCAAATTAAAGCCACAATGAGGTACCACTACATATCTCTCAAAATAGCTAAAATTTAAAAAAATATTGCAATACCAAATGATGGTGTGGATGTGGAGAAACTGAATTACTCATATATTGCTATTGGGGATGTAAAATGGTACAGCCACTCTGGGAAAAAGTTTGGCATTTTCTTTAAAAACTAAACATACAACTATCATATGCCCCAGTGACCATACTCCTAGGCATTTATCCTAGAGAAATGAAAAGTTATGTTCGTACAAAAGCCTGTACACAAATGTTTATAGCAACTTTATTTATAATAGCTCCAAAGGAGAAACAACCCAAATGTCCAGTGAAAGTTAAACTGTGATATATCAATTCCATGGGCCACAAGTCAGCTATGAAAAGAAATAAACTATGGATACTCCCAGAAACCCATATGATTCTTCAGTGAATTACAGTGACTGAAAAAACCCAACACCAGAAGTTATGTACTCTACAACTTCCTTTATATAACACTGAAAAGGAAAAAAAATTATAGAAATGAAGAACATACTAGTGTTTTCGGGCTAAGGAAGAGATGGGGACAGGTAGGCAGTATTGTGGCTATAAAAGAGGGATGTGAGGGATCCTTGTGTTGATGGAATGTTAGTATCTTTAACAAATCAATGCCAACATCCTGATTGTGGTATTGTGCCATGTTTTTACCATGGGGAAACTAGGTAGGGAGTTCACAGTGATTTCTGCATTATTTTTTACAACTACATGTGAATTTACAGTTAACTCAAAATTTTAAAGTTTAAAAAATCACTGGGAAGCTGCTGTATAGCACAGGGACCTCAGCCCAGCACTCTGTGATGACCTAGAGGGATGAAAAGGAGGTTCAAGAGGGGGAGGATTCATGTATAGCTGATTCATGCTGCTGTACAGCAGAAACTAACACAATATTGTAAAGCAATTATACTCCAGTTAAAAGAAAAACAAAAATCAAAACAGCTTAAGATAAATATCTTGAACCTACATTCAGAATTTATTTCAAAAACGATGTTTAAAAAGTTTCTATTTTTAAGTTCTATATACATAGAATTAAGTACAATGAAATATAGTTTTGCTTAATATTAATTTTAATTTAGGTAATAGTGAGACAAAATTAAAAAAATGCATCAAAAATAATCAAAAGAGGGGTGGAAAAGCTAGAGTAGGCATTGCTTACATGAAATACACACTGATATAATACAGAGAAAATGCAAATTTTACCTGAATTTTTATAAAAGATGAAATATCAAAGACATCTTACATTTGCAATTGACTTTTGAAACTATATTGCAGATCTCTAGAAACAAGAATCTGCTTGACTCTGTTTCCAAGTTTTCTTAAGTGAAAAGTCTTGAGAACTGCTGGATGGAAAGAAGGAGGATTTAGAGAAATACCTGGATTTTACTTTTTACTAGCCCTAGGGCCTTAAATATTTTACTTAACTTCTCTGAACATCTATAAACTAAGTATACTAAAAATGTTTCCTTACTTTCTTCCCAGGGTTATAATAAGATCAAATGGGAAAACATGTATATAATGTGAAAAGTATTGTTATTAAGACAAACACTAATATGAGCACACAGAATCAAGAATTTAGATGTGCCTTTATAAGCAAAAATAACTAAGCTAAACATAGTAGTGTAATGAGGAGGATAAATATATTCATGTTGGCTTTTTAGAAGGGTAAATTTATACAGAAATTTTTATAGAATAGAAATTTTATATAGAATGAGCTAAATGAATGCAAAATTACCTCCTCTCTAATATAACAAATTTCTCATGAAAGTCTATTTTTCTTGACTAGTCTCTTACTACTTTTGACCCACAATAGATGGAGTACAGATGATATCTCTGTAACTGTTTAGAACATTTCAAGCTGTATCCTTGGGTACCATTGCCCCAAAATCAAACAGAGAGAGGCCTTCAACCTATCAAACAGATACTGCTCATCCTAAGAAGTGATATATTTCTTAATTTTAAAGAAAAAGTTAGGAAATATAAACATACAGATTGAGTCAGCAACCTAGAAATAGGAGTTTCCAAGTCAAAGTGTATTTGTAGGCAATGAGGGTGGCGGAAATCTTATATTGCTCTTGAAATAAAAACAAGTACTATTGTAAGCTAAGTGAATGACTATACCAAGAGAACAGAAATAAATACCTGGGCATTTGACACTTGAATCATTCATTTGGAGATCTTTCAACTGATTTTATACTCATATGTCATGAGTATAAAAAAAGAGTGCAAAAAACAAGCCAAAAGGGTCCATTTTCATGATTATGAAGACTCAGAGAAGCCAAACTGGGGAACTAGCAGAAATATGAGATCTGGCAAGTGAGCAGAGAGTCAGGAATCTAGATCCCAAACTCCAGAATGCAGTTGGCATCAGAAACCTGTTGTTATTGGGATAGCAAAAGGGAAATCGAGGCTAAGAGGGATGAGGCAACAAGACTGTCTAAAATCAGGTCACTCCCCAGTCCTAGATAGATACTGAATCTACACAGCCTTTAAGATAAGGAAAGTGTATATATTAATATATCAAACAACACAGGAATCCAGGTTTTACCAGAATTAGCATCTAAAGTGAGACTTCCAGAAATAGATAAAAGTTATACTTTTTAAATTCAAGTATAAGGTCATGGGAGACAAAACAAACATCTAGGATGATCTGGTTTGGAACTCTAGAAGTGAATTAGATAGAGCACCTTATGTCCCTCTTGACTGAGGACAGGAGGGATTCAGTGCCTGGGGCCAGACTGATCTTCTAGGTAGGTTGGTGGTGAAGACAGGCATGCTGTAAGTGGAGAGGACTTCAGGAAGGAAACTGTGAAGTCTCTGATGTAGATTAAGGACTCAAAATTAATTATTTTTTGCACTAAAAGGGATATATTAACAGCGATCACATAGTAATGCTGTCTCATCCTTTTATTTTCCTATTTCTCCTTTGTGTTCTGGTCATAGTAGAAATAAGTTCTATATAAATATCACAGGCTGAATACATGAAGAATATATGAGAAAAGGTCAAGCTATGAGCACCAAAGTTGGACTTGTGGAAGATTTAAATAGGAGTTCATCTTTATCCTTCACTTAGTTAAATACCAGGATCAGTTCCCATGTTTGAGATCTGCAAATCTGCCCATCAGCAATGTTCTATTCTGATTCTTAGAGATGGACGGATTATACTAGAGAATCCATATTAGCAATAAGATAAGGGATAAGTCTGTAATTGATTAAGTTTGGTACAGCAATTTTCTAAGGTGTGGAGTGACCTAAAATCATTAGATCAGATGTTGAGAGAGAGGTTTCCAGTGTTAGTTCTTTTTCTTAAGAAAATATAGGGAAAGTTTTCTTATTGTCCCCTTTTGGTTAAGCAGCAGGACTTCACCGACTGGCTTCAAATCTCTCCATGAGTTAAGTATAGGTCACTAGCACTCTTTTAACATGAAAGATCCATCTGCAGACTGTTGAAGTCAGCAGTGACATGAGACAAACTATGTTGTCTGAGTGGAAACTGCTCAGCAAGTGTCGTGGTGATCTTCAGGATAAGAAGACTTTGACTACCTCCCAAGGTGTCCCATCTTATCCAACAGCAGTTGGGCATCTTATCCAACAGCAGCAGCCTTTCCTTTGCTTCTGCAAAATGCTTCGGATACAAATCTGTAATTTTGCTTTGATTACAAGCTAAACCATTTCATTGAAAACATGTTTTTTACTGTTAAGTTTATATTATGCTCACAAACAAGTACCCAATTATTTGGGAACTGCCTTTTGTTATCTTACTCTTCCCTGTGAATTTTCTTTCATGGGGAGTCAGGCAAATCTGACTGGGGACAGAGCCTACAGTGAGCTTGAAGGAGAGCAAAAACTCAGAAGATGGATAAGCTAGAGAAGCAGGAATGGGAGTTAGAACTAAGGTCATAAGCTGAGCAGAAAATTGACCCAAGTGGGAGCAAACTGGAAGCAGGAAACAAGACTTGAAGGCAACTGTAGCTAGTTCCATTGGGTATGTTGGCTGTTTAACAGTTCAGGACTGAGATGGGAAACCAACCCACTTGTGCAGTTGTTGAAGGAAAGGGAGTTTGTTTTCCATATCCCAATTATTCTGACTTGGTGATAACATCAAATTATTAGGCTTACTGTTTTACCTCTTTACTTGGGTTTCTCTATGTAGAACCCAACTAAGAATTCAGATCAGTTCTCCAAAAGTTATTTTGCTCATTCTTTGCTCAACTAGCAAAGATATAATTAGCCAACTCTAATTCAGTTTAATATGTAATACCTGATTATTGGACCACATCTCATCTCTGAGCTCTCTTGGAAAAGCCTGTCTAAAATAAGGAACAGGACTTAACATGCAAGGAGCACCTGCTGTGTGCCAAAAACTGTGCCAAACTCTTTATACATAGTAATTTATTTAAAGCCTTCAGCAAACAAAGCTATTAGCTTTACTTTACAGATGAATAAATTAAGCCTTTGATGGTTGAAGTGACTTGCTCCTGGATACACAGCTAGGAGGAGAGAGAAATGGGATTCCCAAGTTAAAGATCTTTTTGCTCTTCCACACTGTCTCCCTCCTTTGGATTACAGAGCTGTGAACTGCTTTCTCTTTGAAGTTTACTCTGCAGATAGCTACATGTTGCAATAACCATGATAACGAAGTTGAACTCATGGCAGTACCTACCCCCAGACAACATCTGATTCATGTAAGTCATTTGCTTTCCCGAGAAGCATTATTTTACCTCAAGACTTATATGAAAAACAATTCAAGAAAACTGAGGGGAAATCAAGTGTAGTCTCAGTACCATGCTTCATAAATACTGATCTCAGATGGACGAAATGGAGTGAATAAAAGTAACTTCGTTAGTTATCTCTGATCTCTCAAAGACAAAGGGACACATGTTACAAATGGCAGAACTCCATCACTGAATCCTTTTCTGGCATAATACTGATGGCGGGAGCCACAGAGTGAAATTCCCTGGGCTGGTAACCTCATCAGCTTTTTTCCTTTTGACATTGGCAAAAGCCTTTAGTCTGGATGAGAGCTCTAATTACTCTCCATAAGGTTTCAGCACCTGTTTCTATGGTCCAGTGGTCAGATGAACAGATAGAATGCCAAAAGTCATTTTTGCTATTTCCCGTTCTGCCAGAGCCCCATGACCTGGGAATTCTGGCTGACCTCATCTCACCTCCCCAACATTTTGCAAAACAGGAGTGCCCAGTATTTTCTCACTCCCAGAATCCCCTCACAAATATTCTATAGGCTCTTGACTTGCTGACACTCTAGGATGAGAGATGCTCCTGAGGGGCAATCGATGTGAAGCCTCCTCTTTTGCAGAGAACTGCAAGTGCCAGTGCAGCTGAGGGAAATGAGCATCTTAGTGTCTCCTGCTGGGTTCTCATGCCAGATCTTTGATGTATTGTAAACATGTGACTTCTCTATGCAGAGCTGAATTTTCTATAGTACGTGTTCCCAAGTAAGCCCCATACAGCTGCACAGCCTGTGACTTTAATAACTCTCAAAGCCTTTTCCTGGTTTTGTGTTGCTGACTCACTCGAAAAGGATCAATTTATATTAAAGGCCAAATATTAAAAATTCTAGACAGGACTCTAGAGTACCTATTTTGAAATTTAATTGAAATCAGTGCAATGTTGTTCACAGACGAAAAGCTGAACAGGTATATTTTGGAAGCTTGTAATGATAGCTCTGTATTGTGAAATGAAACCCAGCAGGGAGGAAGGTAAAACATTGATTTTTTTTCAGGATGCCATGTGTCTGTGCACTAAAGAATGCTTCCCAATCTCATCAGTGTCTCCTATTAGAGCACCTGTGAGCTTCTTGCCCTTTGAAGTACTTAGGAGGGAAAGGTGATGCTCTTATTGTCTCCCCATATTCCAAACTTTTGAAAAACTTTTCATAACTAATAGAGACAATCCCAACCTACAAATGGAGTGTATTTCAAAAGTGCGTTTTTGGTTGTTCTCTGTACCCTTTGTACTTATTTCCCACAGAAATAAGATTCTACTTGATGATTAAATTGCAAGACAAGCATACAGAAAATCATTTCATCCATGATACACTGAAATATATTATATAACCGCCAAGTGCCGGTCATGTGCTGAGCCATGAAGACCCACAAACAAATTCCCTTAAGAAATTTACATTATTGTGAAAAAGACAAACTGTTTTTGAAAGCAGGGTTCAATATGGTGAGATAGGTGCTGTGAGCAAGACATGCAAAGATGCCCTGGGGTCCAAAGAAAGTGAAGTCGCTCAGCTGTGTCCAACTCTTTGCGACTCCATAGACTGTAGCCTACCGTAGACTGTAGCCTACCATAGACTGTAGCCTACCATAGACTGTAGCCTACAGGCTTCTCCATCCATGGGATTTTCCAGGCAAGAGTACGGCTGTGGGTTGCTGTTTCCTTCTCCAGGGGATCTTCCCGACCCAGGGATTGAACCCGGGTCTCCCACATTGCAAAGGCGGGAACAACTAAATCTAGTTTTTAAAGAAAAGAATGTAAAGTCAGAGAGTGAGTAAAGCAGAGATGTGCAAAAGCACAGTATCTTTGGGAAAGTGCAATAGAGATGCATGGGGAACAAAGGATGATGAAGTTGGAAAGGCAGGCAAGAGATGAGATGCATGAGGAGACAGGGTAGCAGAGGAAGGAACTTTGATGGTTCATCCTGGTATTAATGAGAAACGATTAAAAGAGTATCCCCCAAAGATTTGCATGATCAGATCTGCATTTTAGGAAAATTGTGCTGAGAATGAAGGGTAGATCCGGGAGAAGTGAGAGAGGAGACTAGGACACAGATTTAGAAATAATTTCAATTGTGCTAGCCTAATAAAATGAAGTAACGTTTTCCTATGTTTATAAATGCAGGAGTGATAAGATAAATTTGAATTGTTTTTCTAATTTGTTTCCTACAGTTTTATCTGAGCCTGTTTTTTGTGTGTTTGAGGAATTTGAATGGAATGGGGGAATTTGAATCTATAAGATAAACTTCTAAAATGAGTATAAAACTGTAAGCTTTTAAAAGATTTCTTCTTGAATCAGTTTTGATAAGTTATATTGTTTGGATATATAATTGTTTCATCAAAAATTTTAAAGCATTTGACATAATATTTTTAATTTCAAAATAATAATTCTGAAAATATACATGATAGTTTCTTGTCTTTTTCAGTGATAGTGATGTTCAATTTTTGACTAACATCTATACTTCTAGATACTTTTTTACTCCTAATGTTTACTTGTATCTTTTCTCCTTTTTTTTTTTTTGACTACTCTTGACAGAGGCTTGATAATTTTTAATTTTTTAAAGGACAAACATAATTTTGTTCATTTTCTTCCATGTTTTTGTCATATTGTTCCATTTTACAATAATTTAGGGTTTTATCTATGTTGTCATTTTCTTCTAGTTCCTATGAGTTTATTATGTTGTTGTTTTCAGTTCAGTTCAGTTCAGTCGCTCAGTTGTATCCAACTCTGAGACCCCATGAATCACAGCACGCCAGACCTCCCTGTCTATCACCAACTCCTGGAGGTCACTCAGACTCATGTCCATCGAGTTGGTAGTGCCATCCAGCCATCTCACCCTCTGTCATCCCCTTCACCTCTTGCCCCCAATCCCTCCCAGCATCAGAGTCTTTTCCAATGAGTCAACTCTTCTCATGAGGTGGCCAAAGTACTGGAGCTTCAGCTTTAGCATCAGTCCTTCTGATGAACACCTAGGACTGATCTCCTTTAGAATGGACCGATTGGACCTCCTTGCAGTCCAAGGGACTCTCAAGAGTCTTCTCCAACACCACAGTTCAAAAGCATCAATTCTTCGGTGCTCAGCCTTCTTCACAGTCCAACTCTCACATCCATACATGACCACAGGAAAAACCATAGCCTTGACTAGATGGACCTTTGTTGGCAAAGTAATGTCTCTGCTTTTTAATATGCTATTTAGGTTGGTCATAACTTTCCTTCCAAGGAGTAAGCGTCTTTTAATTTCATGGCTGCAGTCACCATCTGCGGTGATTTTGGAGCCCCCAAAATAAAGTCTGATACTGTTTCCACTGTTTCCCTATCTCTTTCCCATGAAGTGATGGGACCAGATGCCATGATCTTCGTTTTCTGAATGTTGAGCTTTAAGCCAACTTTTTCACTCTCCTCTTTCACTTTCATCAAGAGGCTTTTTAGTTCCTCTTCACTTTCTGCCATAAGGGTGGTGTCATCTGCATATCTGAGGTTATTAATATTTCTCCCAGCAATCTTGATTCCAGCTTGTGCTTCTTCCAGTCCAGCGTTTCTCATGATGTACTCTGCATATAGTAACTTCTAAAAGTATATGCTGAGCTCATTAATCTTCAACATCTTTTTCTTCATAATGTAAACCTTAATGTCATAGTTCACCCTCTGAGAATTGAAACCCAGAGGAGTTGGTTTGCAGTATTTCTTTTATTGTTCATTCTTATTCTATTAAGATTTGTACCATTGCTCCTAAATGGACAGGATTTTGTTTTCTAGTTAAATTTTTTCATCAGCTTATCATTTTAATTACATTTTGGCCAGAGATTGTGATATGTAAATACCAGTCCTGTTTATTGAGACTTGCTTTTTTATTCCTGAATGTGACTAGTTAATGTAAATGATCCATATGTATCAGGAAAATTTGTATTCTCTGCTTGTTAGATATGATACTCTGAATATGCCTAAAAATTAGATGCCTTAATGAGTTAAGATAACGTGTCCAACTAAGGCCATGGTGATGGAGAAAGGAAGATGTATTGGAGCTAACTTCATTAATTGGATGTTGATATGATGGAAGCTGAAATTTTAAGATGACTTAACAGTACTCTGACTTAGGTTACTAAGGGGATTTAGATGCCATATATTGGCCTGCCCAGGTGGCGCTAGTGGTAAAGAACTTGCCTGCTGATGCAAGAAATGCAGCTTCCATCCCTAAGTCAAGAAGATTCCCTGGAGGAGGAAATGGCAACCCACTCCAGCATTCTTGCCTGGAGAATCCCATGGACAGAGCCTGGTGGGCTACAGTCCATGGCGCTGCAGAGAGTCAGGCACAACTGAGCAACTGAGCACACTGAGAGAGGAAATACAAGGGGAGAAGCTGGTTTGTGACAATAGGATGGAAAATTGACTTTTGACATGTTACTTTTGAAATGCTGGTTAGTATATGTAGAAAATAGTTGAAAATAATGTATCTGTAGCTCAGCAGAGAGACATGGCCTTAAAACATTATTTTGGTAGGTATCCACATTAAGGGGATAATTGCAGCCTAAGTTAAGTAAGTAGAACGAGAAGAGAAGGCAGCCAAGGACACACTTTGAAACCTATAAAAATGTATTATTATACATATGCCTTCTTCATATGCCTTCCAGCTAGTATTTTGCTGCTAAATTGGCAAAAGGCAGTGATTATGTAAGTTGCTCTTAGTTGCCATCACTGACAGTTTAAATCCAGACTCTCAGACCCAGAATGTTTCTTGTAGCAGAGACTCCAAAGGTTTGTTCAGAGAAGCTGACGGCAGTCCATAAGTGTGCTCTTGCTGCTTTAGTTTTCTCACTAAGCTTTAAAGAGGAGCCTGCTACTCACGACCAGAGCAAAGCTGAACACAGAGGGATAAGGAGAATATATGTGGGTTGGAGATATGGAAATTTTTTTTGACCTTGTCAAAATCTGGAGAGAAAAAGGTAAAAATTTCAGTAAAGAAGAATTTTACCAAATAAATAGGAAAATAGTTTATACTACATTAGACATTTTTGACTGCAGAATCTATAGCCACAAGCCAACATCAGTTGTTTTCATCTGATGCAGAATCCACTGTATTAGGGCCATGGGCCCATGAAGCACCTAACAAGAGAATATGATTTTTTTTTCTAGTTTGCCATTTTTATTTTAAGTTTTCCCCTTGATACTGAAGACAAAAAAAAAAAAAAACATAAAACAGGAGTCAAATCAATGGGACAGCCAACTTCTCTCCCTTTGGTTGTGCATCAGCTCTTTGACCTTCCACCTTATCACTATGCAGAAAACTGGTAAATGTAGATGATCCTCAAATGTCTGTCTTTGAGACGTAGGGTCAAAGTTTGTAGGAAATGCGGGCTCTGATATCCAAGGGCAGTTTGAGCTAAGATGAAGCTCTGATTCTTGTCCTCCTTCAACTTTTTTAGAAAGTAGCATCTGATTCACACTGAAATTCTCTAGTCTGTCAAGCTTAGGGAAGGCTTGTCATGAAACAGACATCCCAAGGGTAAAGAGTTAAGTGTAGTTCCACATCCAAATTATTTCTCATACTTAGAGAACCACTGTGAAGAAGTAAAGGATTGTAATCTATAGTGATCCTTTATTGTCTTTCTGCTATTCTCATTTTAAGAAAGCAGGACATTCCTAGTGGTCATCAGGAAGACCATATTTCAGTTTGGAAACTAGGTCTGTCCCTCTGCAATAAATTAGATGTGAATAAATATAGACTCCAGTGCCATTTTTAGAGAATTTTGTTGTCAATAGTAAGCACAATTTAAAGCGGAGCCAGATGCCATGTCCCCTTCTCGGGATGTTTAAGAATCTAGTGTGTTGCTGACTGTGCAAAGTTGATGTTTGGACTATGTATAGAGACACAGATACCAGATCATTCTAATCAACAGAATAAAACAACATTCCCTTTAGATTTCATAGCAATTTGACAAATAAGATTTAGTGGATGTGTAGGATTGAGTTATTGAGATAATTCACTCTCCACCTTCTGATGTATACTTGTGTGTTCCTAGGATGTGATTTAAAATTAGGCATTAGGCAGTTATCCACACAAGGGTAATTACAGCTCTCCTAATATTAATTTTTTTAAGTACCTTTCTATTATTCAGCAAGGAAATTAGGCCCAATGACTTGCAGTAACTGTGAATGCCCTGCTCTATCTCTTCTTTCCAAAGTGAGGCATCCTTCCCTTATGTAATCCCATTTCTGGAGGATTTCCTAGGAAGGCTGTGCCCTCTGAAACAAACAGGTGTTAAAGTAAATCTGATGCAAATAAAGACTCCTGCTGTCACGGAGACACATGCTTTGTACCTATATAAATGCATTTCTCAGAAAGCTTTCACTGTTGAGAAAAACTGTTTGAAAGGAAGCCAGGCTAGCTAAAAATGTTGTTCTTTGTACCCTGAACTCATCTGCTTTGGCTTCAGATTGGCTGCCTTAGTTACATGCGTGTGTGTTTAACGTTAAAATGAGGCTTCTTTTTTCCTTTTCCATGACATCAGCACAATTGTATCCTTTGGGTTCCAGACACTGAGCTAATTTGTCTACATTTATACTGTGGTGCCATCTGAGATGCCCATGGCTGTCTCCATGTTGCTGTATGGCTTCAAATGATAGCTCATTGCCTCTGTAACCCATACTCAGAGTGCACTCAGAGTGACCAGAGAGAACTTCACATACACTAGTTCGTTTCTTGCCTTGTTTGAGGTCCTTTTATGGCTATTCAGTGAGGTGGTCATAACTGAAGATTTCTCACAATCTTCAGATAAAAGAGCCTCGTGCTGCCCAAATCTTGAGCTTTCTTCTACATGAGGTCTACCTGATTCAGGCACATTGAGGGAGGATGAGCCACTGGCTGATCACAAGATGGATCTCCATCTAATTCTATCTTGTGAAGCTCAAAGAACTCTCTTTTGGGTACCTGAATGTATGCAGCAAACTCCATGCTCTGGAACAAATTTAGAGAATCATCTATTGCTACTAAAGTGATCTGAGATGCAATCGAAATAGTTTGTTCAGACTGAAATGGAATCCTTAACTCCATTTCCTTGGCTCTTCTGGAAATTCAGCTCTCTCTAGAAAATACTTAGGAAGCCTAAGCCAAAAAGAAAAATCTGTAGGTGGCCCCAGAACAGTATTCCCCGAAGTGTGCCTTATGCTTTATTCTATTAAACACTCTGGAAAGCAGTTTCATGGTCAGATAAATTTGAGGAATACATTGCTTTTATCCTTTGGAAGTTCACAATAGGTATAACATTTTAAATATTGTAAGGACTTTTACATTTAAAAATAAGCTGGTATTTTTTAATCCAGTGTTTCCCAAATGCATTCTGCCAGATGAACTATTTTTTGCATAGCAGTGCAGCCTCAGAACACTCATAGAAAGAGCTAAGAGCTCCCCCTCATCCCAGGTTCCTTAATGTAAATCCTTAAGCGGGTGGGATTTTTTTCAATTTATTCAAACCCCTAGGACATCCTCAGGAGAAATATGATGGGCCAGAGATTTGAAGCTCAAGTGAGATTTAAATCTAGGGTGGAAGACTGAGCTGTTCAGAGTTGGACACTCACAAACTGCCCCCATGTGAAGTGGTACTTTGCCAACCAGTGTGGCTTCCTGGCGGCGTTCCTCTCATAAACCAAATTTGCCCTTCCAATTTAATTAATGTAAGAAATCAGCAGTGGGAAAGCCAGTGATTTTTGCCTGAGGCACTTCTGAATCTATTCCATCAGGCAGTGAGTCAGGTCTCATCTTTTCATTTTAAAGAAAGTTCAGACACGCTTAAAATGTGTTCTATTTTTAACAAAACGCTATTAAACTGTCACATACTCTTCTTCTGTTTTCTTCTTCACTGCTGCTGATAGTGACCAAGATATTTGTATGGGAAAAAAAGCTGTCTCTTTTATATTCAACTGACATCTCTACTTCCTTGATATTATTATTTTGCATTTCTATAGCTTTTAAGAGCTTCTAAGAGCTTTGCAATCATTCATCAGTTATTCCTCGAAGCCTCCCTCTTAGGTAGAACATTACCTAACAGGTAGTGACTTACCACTTTTCCATTGTATTCTCCTCTACTCTGTTCCCCTCCCTCTTACACAGGGCTTACTGTGTATCAAGCTTTCATATCATGTAGTCACCATAATCTCTAGGAGCGACAAGATTTCTGGATGGGGCTGAGTTAGTTTCATGCTGTTCTGCCCTCTTCCCTCCAAGTCTGCTGTAGAGAAAATTGTATGCAACAATGACACCAACCAAATAAGGGAATAAATTATTGGCTTTATAAATAGCTGGACAAACACCTAAGGAATGCCCCTCCACCACCCCACCATAGCCCAACCCTATGCAGTTCAAGATTTGTCAGGTAAGAGGCACCAATAGGAAACTTAAACTTGGAGTCATAAGTAAGGCTTCTTATTCACTTCCCACCCTACCCTCTCCCCGCCATACACATCTAAAAGTCTAGATCTTCATTAACCCAATCTGTGTCAGAGGCAAAGAGTGGGAATAGATGCAGACGTGGAGTTCCAAAACCAAATGGCAGGCCTTGCTCAAGATTCGTCTTCTAAGGAATAGAAGAGATCAGCCCATGCATAAGCACAGAAGTGCCACTTTCAAGACATAGAAGCTCTGCACTTGTAAATCATGACCATGAGGACTGGGGTTCTGTGCCATTAGGAAGTCCTTGCACTGAAGCGAATCACATGGAGAAACAGTAGACACTGTATCCCTTAGGAGCAGTTTAGAAAAATGACAACAGCAGGAAATATTCCTTACTTCCCAAGAGTGGTATTAACTATCAACAGCATGTTACAAATGAGAAAACCACGGTGCGGGTGATTAAATGAATGCTGGAGTTTCACGTAAGCTAGGGCATGGCAGACCAGCTGGTCTCTCTTGTTTCTGATGGCCCTGGTGTCTACTGTCTGTTGGACCAAAAATCGCCAACCCTGTAGGCTACTGGTCTTAACTTTTTCTACCCTTATTCTCCATGATTATTTTTACCTCAGGTACCACTCTGTAAATATCCAGAGGCAGCATATTACATCTCACATTTCTACCTGGAATAGATAGTGCCCACTTTATAACAATACCTACCTGGTATTAGCTAGCAGTCAATTTGAGTAGACTATCTAGGTGGCAACTATTTAGACAGCTTATGGTCACTTTTTACCTGTTAATGTGCTTTCTTCATAGGAGACTCCATTAGTATCTTAATATGGGGTCTTTTATGGCAACCCATTCCAGTGTTCTTGCCTGGAGAATCCCAGGGACAGAGGAGCCTGGTGGGCTGCCGTCTGTGGGGTTGCACAGAGTCAGACATGACTGAAGTGACTTAGCAGCAGCAGCAGCAGCAGCAGCAGCAGCAGCAGCAGCAGCATGGGGTCTTTTAAATTTCATACGATTTTAAGGGCAAAATTTAGTGCCTTGCTGTCTTATTTTTAAACCTTAGGAGATAAGGAGAAACAAATTGAAGGGAGAAAGAATTTTGAAAAATTAGAAGAGGAAGAATAGCAGTTAATAGCCTGACCAGGAGGAGACAGGAAAAACAAAGCAGATATGAATATTTAAAACTGAGAGCAGAATAGAGATGATATTTAGTGAAAGAGTCAGTAGCCCAACAGATCCTTCAATGAATTTTAAAGATATCAAAATCTATTGTAGTAATAGATGCTCATGATTGTAACCTGACTCTTCGAGGAAAGAAGATGAATTTTTTGAAGATTTTTCTGACATGGACCATTCTTTTAAAGTCTTCGTTGAATCTGTTACAATATTGCTTCTGTTTTCTGTATCTATTTCTTGCCCACAAGGCATGTGGGATCTTGGCTCCCTGACCAGAGATCGAACCCACACCCCCTGTATTGAAGAATGAAGTCTCAACCACTGGACTGCCAGAAAAGTCCCAGAAATTTACTTAATAGCAGTGTTTTCTGTTTAAAATGGCAGAAATATATGTGTGACACATTTAAGGAAGATTTCCAACCAATGAAGCTAAAATGTAAAATGTCTTACTGCCTAAAGATGGAACTCCCCCGCTATTAAGAAACAAACAAACAAAAAACTTGGCTCTCCAGAAGGAATCATTTCCAAAGAGTCTTAGATAAATATGGTCTTACAGATAGATTGTATTCTGCCAGGAATAAATATACTGAAAGGGAATTACAAGTTTGTCATATGTCCTTATTATGTATTAAACATAATGCTACTTCTCGTGCTACTTCCACCTACCTGCTCCTCCAACAGTCCATAGATCCATACTGAATAACATATATAGCCCTTTGATCCACTCCCAGAAAAGGTTTGTTTTTTTTTTTTAAAGATTTGTGTATTTATTTATTTTTGGTTGTGCTGGGTTGTCATTGCTGCACCTGGGCTTTCTCTAGTTGCAGAGAGTGAGGGCTACTCTCAAGTTGCGGTGCCTTCTCTTGTTGCGGAGCACGGGCTCGAGGGCACGCAGGCTTCAGTAGTTGTGGCCCCTGGGTTTAGCTGCTCGGCGGCATGTGGGATTTTCCCGGAGCAGGGATCGAACTAGTGTCCCCTCTATTGGCAGATGGATTCTCAACCCCTGGACCACCAGGGAAGATCCAGGGTTTTATATTAAAAATTGATGTGATTCGTGTTGATGTACGGCAGAAACCAGCACAATATTGTAAAGTAAATATCTTGCTAGAAAAAAAAAGACAAAAAATAAAGAAACATTGCCGTTAAAAAAAAGTTGATGTGTTATTAATCTGAAATTGAGATTTAGCTGGGCAGCCTTTATTTTTATTTGCTAAGTCTGTAAACTGCATTCATGAAGTTCTAATGATCAGCTGATTTGTGTAACTAGTGGAGATTGTGCTGTTCCTGTAGAGACACCTTGCCCCCAGGACCCAGAACTTACTAGGAGTCATCCAACTTCATCTCTCTGATCCTTTGATGAGCATTTGGTCTCTTGGCTGTCCAAGATCTTTGACCAACAACATCAAAATGATCCATCCCCAGAGTTCTTAGGGATGGTCCTTCCTGGCCTCTAAGACCCTATAAGTTCAATCAAGAGATCGGACTGCTTTGATGTCAAGAGCCATTGCTTGTGAAATAGAAAAAAGGATCATAGAACAACAATCTGATAGTTAAAGAATCAAAGCCTGTATTTATACCTGATGATTCTGGTAATTGTCATTGGAAAAAGCCTAACATAGATTTTTAAGGGCCATGAATAAACTCAGTTCTCCTTTTTTCTTTTTTTTTTACATTTTCCTGCGTTTAGCAAGATGTGTTAACCCTTGATTTCTCCTCCTTTCATTCTTGTTTATTCATCTACATTTGATTCTCTTGAGAATAATGAAGGCAAATCAGAGTGCTTTTGTGAGTTTTGACAGCCAAGTGCAAATAGATAGATTAAAAACATGGTGTTTCTTTTTTTAATTTAAATAGAGGAAAGATTGGTGGGTAATATGCATAATATGTGTTCACTGGTAACAAGCTAGCAGTAGGAAGAGGGAGAAAATATGGAGGTACTATCAGTGTGGTTCTACTTTTAAGCACGAGATTGATTTTAAATTTTTCCTGCGTGTCAGTTTCATTACAGGCAAATTAATCCTTCTTTCAGTGACTTGAGACTTTTTTTCTGAACTCCTTGTGGGAAAAAAAAAATATGTATCAATGGTTTTCATTTTTCAGGAACAGTGAATTAAATCTGAATGCTGAGTTACTGATCCTAACTCAGAAGATGGTATTTTAAATAAGATGGTCTGCCACGAAGCCCTCACATTTTCCTGCATTGTGTTCTCTGTCTCCCCAAATTATAACCTAAACATAGAAAGCTCAGAATGAGCTTATTCTCCCCACTTTATATCATATAGCATTTCAGTGTGAGGATATTCTTTCATCCAAAGGATCTTGGATAAACTCATGTGTGGTGAGCACATACTTTATTTCCCAGCTTCTCACCTTTTATTTTTAGGTGCAGCATGTAAATAGGGACAAAGTGGAAGTACAGAAGGGAGTATTAGGGTATAGACGGCGGCCAGAAGCAAGGAATTGTAGGTGCAGAGGAAAATGTTAGGGCTCAGCTGGATGAATCAGATATCTGGATATGATTGCCCTACATCAAGCAGGTGCACCACAGACCTTTCTCTGATTATACTAGAGGTTGTTGTTCATCTGCTAAGTTGTGTCCAACTCTTTGTGACCCCATGGACTGCAGCATGCCAGGCTCCTCTGTCCTTCACTGATTCCTGGAGTTTGCTCAGATTCATGTCCATTGAGTCAGTGATACCATCCAACCATCTCATCCTCTGTTGCCCTCGTCTCCTCCTGTCCTCCATCTCCCCCAGCATCAGGGAAATGAGTCAGCTCTTTTCCAGTGAGTCAGCTCTTTGCATCAAGTGACCAAAATATAGGAGCTTCAGCACCAGTCCTTCCAAAGAGTATTCAAGGTTGATTACCTTTAGGATGACTGGTTTGATCTCCTTGTGGTCCAAGGAACTCTCAAGTGTCTTTTCCAGTACTGCAGTTCAAAAGCATCAATTCTCTGGATCTCAGCCTTCTTTGGTCCAACTCTAGCATCCATACATGACTACTGGAAAAACCTTTGACTGTATGGACCTTTGTCAGCAAAGTGATATCTCTGCTTTTGAATATGCTGTCTAGCTTTATCATGAGGCTTCCACTTCGGCTCAGCTGGTAAAGAATTTGCCTGCAATGCGAGAGACCTGGGTTCAATCCCAGGGATTGGGAAGATCTCCTGGAGAAGGGAAAGGATACCCACTCCAGTATTCTGGCCTGGAGAATTCCATGGACTGTATAGTCCATGGGGTCACAAAGAGTTGGACACAACTGAGCAGCTTTCACTTTCACTAGCTTCGTCATAGCTTTCCTTTCAAGGAGCAAGTATCTTTTAATGTCATGGCTGCAGTTCCCATCTGCAATGATTTTGGAGCCCAGCAAGAACTGGACATGGAACAACAGACTGGTTCCAAATAGGAAAGGAGTATGTCAAGGCTGTATATTGTCACCCTGCTTATTTAACTTATATGCAGAGTACACACAGTAACTATTCAAATATTCTTTCAGTTGACTCTATTGACCAGTGTTTTCATTCTGGTGGCAAACTAAACATTTTATGTTATCTTTGTTGGTTTTAATGTTTTATGTAAAATTGACAAGAAATTTAAATATTGCTTGGTTCAGTGATACAGTGGGATTTTACAGCTTCCCACGCCACCACACCCAGTATTTCTAGTAATGTGAAAGACTACTTCCCTAAAAAGAAGATTGCTAATAAATGCCTTCAGTTTACATAAAAAAATAAGTCATAGAGGTCAAGAGAGCAAATCAAGGATTTATTAAGCAATAGTACACTCTCAGGGGGAGAGGGGCCAGATTCAGTTGAGTAGCTGCCCTGAATTTCTTTGACAAGTTGGTCATGTGTAGTGTGAAAATGAATGGGTGGAATATTCATTAAAGAGGGAGGAGTTTGGGGTTGTATTTCCTGATTCTCATTTCAGCTCCCACCTTCCCAAAGGGAGGAGGGATTTTTGTCCTTATTTAGCTTTAATCAGAAGTATCATGACTTCATCCTTTTGCATGTCCAGTTTTCCCAGCACTACTTATTGAAGAGGCTGTCTTTTCTCCATTGGATGTTCTTGCCTCCTTTGTCATAGATAAGTTGCCCATAGATGCATAGGTTTATCCCTGAGCTTTCGATGTTGTTCCATTGGTCTATATTTGTTTCTGTGTCAGTACCATACTGTCTTGATGAGGAGTAAAAGGAAGCAACTGTTGTAACCTGCTGTGCTAAGAATATCATATTTTGGCAAATTTTACAAAATACCTGGCCAAATTGAACAAATGGCCAAGGCCTCTCCCATGGGCTTCAAAAGAGACCTTGACAAGTAAGAGACCCTGAAGCTGAAGCTTCATAAGTCTATCCATTATCTGTTGAGTACTACCCTACAACAAACAGCTACAACTCAGTGACATTCAATAATAAGCATATTTTGCTCATGTGTGTGGGATAATTGGCAAAGTGGCTCTGCTCATCTTGGCTGAGATTACTTGTATGTTGAGGGTATCAACTTCTCTAAGAAAGCTTTGACTGGCATCACTTGGGATCACTCAGCTCTTCTCATGCCCCTCAAATTTCATCAGGTCAGCTAAGCTTGTTTCTTCTCATGGCAGTAGCAAGAGGCATGAGCAGAACAGACCTCAGTATGCATCATGTTTGCTAAATGTCAATGGTCAAAGCAAGTCATCTGGCTGAGCCCAGAGTTAGAAATGGAAGGGGCCTACAAAACTTTATAGCAACACAGCAGTAAGTGTGGATAAATAAAAGGGGGAATACTGGGTGTATTCCTGCCATCATTCCATGACAAATAGGTATCTAGTAAATCCACCTCTGGTCCCTGGCCTTCCCTCTGCATACAACTGGAAGTGTCTTTAAGAGTAAGTTAGGGTAGGGTGAGAAATGTATACAAAGGGCACACTGTGGTATAACTTGTATCACCATGGAAATACCCCTTCCCCGTCCAAAATGTCTACTTTGTCCTAACCAAGCTTCCCACAAAGGCTTCACATCAAGAAATGAATGAAAGATGATGACATATTCCCACCTACTAAACGGGCTTCTCATGATGAGGTGGGAATTGGGTGCATTCTCCAAGGACTAAGGAGAACAATCTCTCTGCATACCTGAAACCAGTTCCTGTTGCACTTGTATGGTCCAGCACACTAGTTGAGAAGGACTTAAGGAGAGGACTAAGACTGCTCAGGCTTTCCCCACTACATACGTATCCCTGTGGTATGTGAAACTCTTTCCATATGGAAGTATCTCTGCAGGGGGGAGATAATACTATAAGGCTTATCAGTTGTTTATGCATGAATACGTAAAGGCTTAGTCACTCTCTTTTACTGAATATTCACTTTCATTCATTTTGTTGCATGGGTAAAAGAAAAGATAAACTTACAAAAGGCTTTACACAGGCCAGGACAGCAGATTTGCTCTGGAAATATAGAAAAGAAACAATAGAGGGAAACCCTGGCAATCCAATAGTTAGGACTCCATGCTTTTACTAATGAGGCTCTGGGTTCAATCCTTGATTGGAGAATTAAGGTCCCACAAACCATATGATGTGGCCAACAAAAAAAAAAAAAAAAAAAAAAAAAAAAAAGAAACAGTAAAGAAAAAGAGAGAGGACTTAAAAAGCAAATGCCATCATAATTTGGATTCAACTTCCTCTACCTGGGACATCTTAACCTTTATTGGAAGGTGAAGAATATCCTTATGCCAAACTACTAATGTGCCCTAGAAGAGATGTCTAACCTGAACTACTCATGCCATATTGTTTCACAGAGTTTAGATATAGAAGGAAAGTAAATTCTTCTTGTTGGATTATCATGTAGAGTTATTGACTATTAATCTGTAAAGTCATTAATAATCATGGAGCATTATGGGTTGATACTCCATATCCTGTCTACAAGTTCAGGGGATTATTTGCAGAATGACCCAGAAAGAGAGTGCATTAACATGTTCTGCATTGGCCTTGTCTGAGGACCATGGATGCTTTTAAGATTTAGGAATTCAGATAGAATCGTATCCTAACCAACTCGAAGAGAAATTGGAATCATTTTATTGAATCCAAATCTCATTAAAAATAGAAGTTTACTGTCACAAAGTATGAAGGGGTATACTGTTTCTTGAGTTTTTTCATTTGTTTACATAAAATAAGTGTTCAGTTCAGTTCAGTCGCTCAGTCATGTCCGACTCTTTGTGACCCCGTGAATCGCTGCACGCCAGGCCTCCCTGTCCATCACCAACTCCCGAAGTTCACCGAAACTCATGTGCACTGAGTCCATGATGCCATCCAGCCATCTCATCCTCTGTCGTCCCCTTCTCCTCCTGCCCCCAATCCTTCCCAGCATCAGAGCCTTTTCCAATGAGTCACCTCTTCGCATGAGGTGGCCAAAGTACTGGAGTTTCAGCTTCAGCATCATTCCTTCCAAAGAAATCCCAGGGCTGATCTCCTTCAGAATGGACTGGTTGGATCTCCTTGCAGTCCAAGGGACTCTCAAGAGTCTTCTCCAACACCACAGTTCAAAAGTGTTAGGTACATACTATGTCTGCAAACAATAACAAATGAGAGAGATGTGAAAGAGGATGTTCTTGCCAGTTCTGAGGGTGTGCCTAGAATTATCTTTCCACTGTAACTATATTTTAAATGCAATATAAGATGCTCTTAATATAATTTGCATGTCTTTCACATTCTTTTAATAGTATTGGAGACATGGACAGGGATTCTCTCATGCTGTTCATTTTTTAAGACTGTATCTTAGGCAATAGCCTAGTAGAGATGCCTAAACAGAATTGCTGGTATTATATCATTTATAGAGACTTTAAATTATTCTTATAGGATTATCATGTAGAGTTATAGAATATTAATCTATAAGCCCATTGCCAGTTTTCATTCTCATTTTGCTCTCCGGGATTATTTCACTGATACTTGAACACCATCTTATCCATTTATGAGTTACACCTAATAGGAGGCCAAACCAGAGCTGAAAATCAGGCTTTCTGAGACTTAATTCAATGATGTCCATATGAGAAATCTCAGTTTTTTCAGCACTTGGATCTATACCCAGACTTTATAGTTGGACTCCTTCTGAAGTTCCTAGACCTCATCCAAATATAACCCCAGTGTGAGCACCAGAATCCAAGTTTTATTCCTTAGAAACCACCACTACCACCACCACCACCACACACACACACACACACACACACACACACACACGCCTAGCAGTGCATAGAGCTATGAAAATTCTCTAATACAACATTAAGGATATTTAGATTTTACAGCTATTCAACCTCATATTTTACATTTAATTTCAAAAAAGCATGATTTCCACTAAGTAGAATGACAGCTAACTGCATTCCAGTTTTCAACACAAAGAACGTTGCCCATCCTCAGGAACAAGCTTTTAATTCCGCTTACTGGAAGCAGAGTGGAGAGGGGGACCTGTTTATCTGCTCTATGTTCTGAAAGACAGAGCCTAGCCCTGAGACGAACTGACATCTGTAGTGTTTAGAAGACTAGCGTGGACTGGCTGTCTCTTGGTTTTCCACATTTGCTCCTTCCAGCCAAAGAGGACAGAGAAGGCTTCCATTCCAAATAACCTCAACAACCCCATTGTGCCGCAGAGGTGACTCTCCTCTTTTCTAAACTTATCATCCTTCCCAACAATCTGAGATAAAGGTGGTAAAGAAGGGACTGTGAAGAAAATAGAAATCTGTTTAACCTGTGCATTTTTTGCTTGAACTTTTTAAAACATCAAAAAGAAAGATGGTGAGCTTCAAGAGACCAGGCAGTAAGCGTGGAAGTCTGGTCATCAAGG
Organism: Neotragus moschatus; assembly: GCA_006410615.1. Classification (NCBI taxonomy): domain Eukaryota; kingdom Metazoa; phylum Chordata; class Mammalia; order Artiodactyla; family Bovidae; genus Neotragus; species Neotragus moschatus. The sequence continues at coordinate 283,558 of SJYA01000086.1, read as the reverse complement.
GGAGCCAGGTTTCAGTGAAACAGTGCACCAGGGATTGAAGAGTGTGCATGAAGATCAATTTGAGTATATTACCCACTTCTCTTTAAAGGTATTAGGGAGTATTGACTTTAGAGAGAAAATGGGGAAATGTGGAACTCTGAACGACAAAAGGGATTTATACCAAAAGACACTGAGATACTGGCATAGGGTCAGATGTTGTGTGAGGTAGCAGAAAGATGTTAATTAACAGCTATAGTCTAAATAAAAGCTAGGTTTGGGAACAGATGGGACTAGAAGCTTCAGAAAAGGCCTGGGGTGGTAATAGGAAAACAAACACAAATGTACTAAGAGAAGTAGCTCTTAGCACAGCTAAGTCAATAAGAAGGTAATTAATTGGCACTTAAGAGCTTTTATTTCTTTTAAGTCTTGCTGTGGTATTTCATGGTGTATGAGGAAAAAAAATGGAATAAGGATTCGTCTGCTGCTGCTTTCAACAGGATTGCTTATATAAAGAGCTATATACACACCCCAACACATACATGCATTTTGAGGTGGCACTAGTGGTAAAGAACCTGCCTGCCAGTGCAGGAGACACAAGCGACGCAGTTTCCATCCCTGGGTGGGGAAGATCCCTTGGAGGAGGGCGTGACGTCTCACTCCAGTATTCTTGCCTGGAGAATCCCGTGGACAGAGGAACCTGGCAGGCTATAGGGTCACACAGAGTCAAACATGACTGAAGCAACTTAGCATGCACACATGAAAGGACAGATTTTTTCCTCTCTCTTATTCATCTGTGCCTGATCTAAATTCAATCAAATGATGAGATGAATGTGTACCTTCCTAAGACAGTGTCTACCATTTAGCCAGTGATTGCTTCCCTTAATTCAGGCTTGATACTTATGTCAGTTAGTTCTTGGCACAATAATGTTGTGTAACAAACAGTCTTCAAACTCTGAATTTTCAAAAATAGGCCTTCACTCACCTATTCATGCTTCCTTGGTGGCTCAGATGGTAAACGATCTGCCTGCATTGTGGAAGACCTAGGTTTGATCCCTGATTTGGGAAGATCCCCTGGAGGAAGAAATGGCAACCCACTCCAGTATTCTTGCCTGGAGAATCCCTATGGACAGAGGAGCCTGGCAGGCTACAGTCCATGGGACAGCAAAGAATTGAACATAACTGAGTGACTAAGCCGGAGAAGGCAATGGCACCCCACTCCAGCACTCTTGCCCAGAAAATCCGATGGATGGAGGAGCCTGGTGCACTGCAGTCCATGGGGTCGCTAAGAGTTGGACACGACTAAGTGACTTCACTTTCACTTTTCACTTTCATGCACTGGAGAGGAAAATGGCAACCCACTCCAGTGTTCTTGCCTGGAGAATCCCAGGGACAGCAGAGCCTGATGGGCTGCTGTCTCTGGGGTCACACAGAGTCGGACACGACTGAAGTGACTTAGCTGCAGCAGCAGCAGAGTGACTACGCACACACACTTCTATTCATAGGTTTTCAAGTTAACCATGTCTCAACTGATCTATGTGTCAACTGATTTCCTCTGGACAAGGAAATGACAACCCATTCCAGTATTCTTGCCTGGAGAATTTCATGGACAGAGGAGCCTGGCCAGCTACAGTCCATGGGGTCACAAAAAAGTCAGACACAGCTAGGCGACCAACACACAATTGATCTAGATGAGGCTCAGCTATATGAATATGCATCAGGCTGCAAGTCAGATGGGCTTGGCTTCCTGCTGCAGTTTGGGTTCAGGTGCTCCCCTGGTGGCTCAGAGGTTAAAGCATCTGCCTGAAATGCGGGAGACCTGGGTTCCATCCCTGGGTCAGGAAGATCCCCTGGAGAAGGAAATGGCAACCCACTCCAGTATTCTTGCCTGGAGAATCCCATGGACGGAGGAGCCTGGTGGGCTACAGTCCATGGGGTCGCAGAGTTGGACACAACTGAGTGACGCGACTTCAACTTTATATATGTTCTTGCTGGAGCTCAGGCTTCAAGAACAAGACATAGTCTCAGGGCAAGTGGGAGAATCCCAGGAGATGAAATACGTGAAGACTACATGAAGAATGGACGTTAAGCAGAGCAAGAACTCTTTACAAGCATAAAGACAGGCATACCTGATTTATTGTGCTTTGCTTTATTGCATTTTTTACAAACTGAAAGTTTGTGGCAGCCCTGCTTTGAGCAAGTCTATCAGCGCCATGGTTCCAACAACATTTTCTTATTACTTCGTGTCTCTGTGTCACATTTTGGTAATTCCCACATTTAAAACATTTTCATTTTTATTATATTTGTTATGGTGATCTGTCATCAATGATTTTTGATATTACTATTTCCAAATGATTACAACTCACTGAAGCCTCAGAGGATGGTTAGCAAATTTTAGCAATAAAGTTTTTTTAAAATTAAAATATGTCCATTGCTTTTTTACATAATGCTATTGCACACTTAACAGACTATAGTATATTGTAAAAATAACTTTTATATGCACTTAATGGCAACCCACTCCAGTGTTCTTGCCTGGAGAATCCCAGGGACGGGAGAGCCTGGTGGGCTGCCGTCTATGGGGTCGCACAGAGTCGGACACAACTGAAGCGACTTAGCAGCAGCAGCAGCAGCAGCAAGTAACTTCATATGCACAAAAAAATCATGTAACTGTATTTAATCTGCTTTACTGCAGTGGTGTGGAACTGAACCCACAATATCTCTGAAGTACACCTGTGTACTCTTCATAAGTAATAAACAATTGGTACTTACCATTAAATTCTTAATAGGATTGGCTGTATGTTCTTCATATTGCTACACTTTAACCTAAATATAGTATACAACTTTTTTGATTCAGTGAACTATCTAATGGTCACATTCTAATTTCCAACCTGCTCTCATGATTTTCTCTGGGTTTGGTGCAGTCACCTTATAGATCATGAGGATTCATGGCCCTTTGCTTCAGATAAAATATGTGACAGTGAAGAACAGTCAGCATCTTTCACCTCACCATAGCCCCCCTCAGCATCAAATGGCTGCAGCTGCTAGCGAAAAGGATGCCAGATAAATTCTGACCTGTGAGACCTTAAGGCTTCAGGTTATCTATCTCTTCCATCTAGACTGAAGACCCTTAAGATGTGGGAGATGTGGCTTCTCTTACTGACCATTAAATAGGTCAAGATTTTAGATTCAGTGGAAAAAGAATGCTTATGGTGCTTCAGTTCAGTTCAGTTCAATCGCTCAGTCGTGTCCGACTCTTTGTGACCCCATGAATCGCAGCACGCCAGGCCTCCCTGTCCATCACCAATTCCCGGAGTTCACTCAGACTCATGTCCATCGAGTCAGTGATGCCATCCAGCCATCTCATCTTCTGTTGTCCCTTCTCCTCCTGCCCCCAATCCCTCCCAGCATCAGAGTCTTTTCCAATGAGTCAACTCTTCGCATGAGGTGGCCAGAGTACTGGAGCTTCAGCTTCAGCATCATTCCTTCCAAAGAAATCCCAGGGCCGATCTCCTTCAGAATGGACTGGTTGGATCTCCTTGCAGTCCAAGGGACTCCCAAGAGTCTTCTCCAACACCACAGTTCAAAAGCATCGATTTTTCGGCGCTCAGCCTTCTTCACAGTCCAACTCTCACATCCATACATAACTACTGGAAAAACCATAGCCTTGACTAGACGGACCTTAGTCAGTAAGCGTAATATCTTTGTTTTTGAATATGCTGTCTATGTTGGTCATAACTTTTCTTCCAAGGAGTAAGCGCCTTTTGATTTCATGGCTGCAGTCACCAATCAGCAGTGATTTTGGAGCCCAGAAAAATAAAATCTGACACTGTTTCCACTGTTTATGGTGCTTACTACCTGATAAATATCAGTCAGCACTTCACTCTGTGTTTTTGTTGTTTTTATTTTTAGCATGATTAAGCTAACTGTAGCCAGATGAAACAGTTCTTAGTTCACATGCAATTCACAAAGCAGAGTACAGAATCCACCAATCTTTCTGAGGTCACCTACTCTAAGTTACTACCTATTTCTCACCATTGTCTCTCATCTCTTAAAATACTGTGGATGTGTATATATACAAAACACTTAATGAATTGATGATTCATTAAATGACAATGGCTTCAGCTTTTATCCTTGGCTTTGAAAAACAACACATCCTATCCCTACCCCTCAAAATTGGCTGTGGTTTGGAGACGTGGGATAAAAATATTTGAAATATTTTTCTTCCTACATGAATTTATGTAGTATAATTTTTCTACCTAATGAAAAACCAGAAGAGCAACATTTGAGTTCAATAAAATTATTGTGTGCATGCATGCTCAGTCACTCAGTCGTGTCCAACTCTTTGTGACCCCCTATGATTCTCCAGACAAGAATACTAGAGTGGATTGCCATTTCCTCCTCCAATGGATCTTCCCAATCCAGGAATCAAACATACATCTCCTGCGTCTCCTGCATTGGCAAGTGGGTTCTTTACCACTGAGCCACCACCAGTGAAGCCCCAAATGAAATTATTAGATGGCTGATATTTATTAAAGCATCTCATTCATTTTATCAAGAGCAGTGAAGTGGCCTTAATATATGCAGAACCTTGCTTTAAGCTGTGTATTAAAATAAAACTTATCTTTGATTTATGCTCTAAGATAAAAGTCAATAAGCTGTTCTTTGACATTCTGATACTTGCATACATGTATAGACATAATAAAACTGTACTGATAATATATGTAACAGAAAGGAGAAAGGCAGCTGCATAGAGTCACCACACTAAACCCTGGTCAGTTCTACCATAGAGTATGTGTTCAGTGTTAGAAAGTATTAACAGCTACTTCAAAAACTAATTGAATTTGCTGATAAAAAATTTGTTAAAAAAATGATTTGAGTTCTTATGAAGGCCATTCCTGTCTGCATGGACTATTACTTTGCCCCATGTTTTAAGGTCAAAATGGTTCAAAGAAAACTTGTTGTTCTAATAGCAAGAACATATAAAATTCCTCGTATGTTAATTACTGCTGATGCTTTTTTGGCATATGTATTAGGCCTCTGACACGAGAGAATGGTTTTTTAAAAATGATTAAAGTTGAGCATATTTATCCAAGGGAACATTATTGCTGAACTCTGCTTACATGGGCAGCAATGGAACATTCAGCAATTTGAGCAAAAAAAAAAAATTTAACTTACTATTTAAAGGTGATTTCCAATTTCCAAAGTACATACAAAAAGATAAAGCATTGTTAACCTGCACCCCACTCTTGGAGACAACTGCTCCATTTCATCCAGGGTCATAAATGAAGCGTGTTTGTGGAGCTGAAGTTTTAGCCCATTCTGCCAGTGCCATTTGTCCACTTTGGTTCTGACAACCAGGAATGGGTTAACTGGGCACACAGAAAGTCAAAACTAAAAGCAGCATTAACAATTTTGTTTGGAGGAAATACAGGAACACAATTCCACTAGTATTTCAAGTGAGAGGGGAAAAAAAGGACAATTTATAGTTGAATTTTGGACCTTCATTTGCTTGGACATAGCATCTTTCCACTCTATAATCATCTTTGGCTGTTCTAATTTCAAATGGGTGTGTGTTGTCATTTACATCACTGCTGCTCAACGTATGGTCCACCAGCTAGTGCCAGCTGGTAAAATGTTAACTGTCTATGAATATGCATTATACACATATAAAAATGTATATATTTATGAGATAAATATAGAAATTGAGAGTAAATGTTTGAATAAGTATACTTACTTGGTAAACCAGTAAAAGAAATTCATAAATTATATTTTGAATAATAGTTATGATTAGCATGTAGTTTAAGAAAAAGACTGCAAAGCAATAGATATCTGAAGATTTAAATTTTAATTGGAGCTACTGTCAACTACTAACTTCATCTTTCTGGTCTCATTTATCTCAAATGTATAATAAGGACTTAAATCCCCAAAGTCCTTTCTATAATTAACATTCTATGATTCTATTGAATATGCTTTTGACTTTTGAATATGCTTTTGTAATATTTCACCTTAACTTTTCTCCATTCATTTATCCACACTAACCTTTTAAAATGATGCCTGCAAGACATCACAAAACATATCATAAATAGTACATATCTGAATTATGTATGTTTTGCCTGATGTTTGTTAAAATAAGATTCTCCCTTACCATTTATTTTGTGTTATAAGGTAGAAATTAATAGGCTATCTTATAGTTTTCATTTTAATAATATTTTAATATATGGACATAGTAATATTATAAAATATCCAATGAAAATAAGGAAGGAATGAATGGGTAGATATTTCATATTCACCCTATTGTTCATGTTCACCAGTAATTCCTTTGTGCTCTTTTAAATAATTCCTTTACCAAGAGAGAGTGAATCAAAGGAGAAGAAGACTTAGGATCTGTGCTCTTAAAAAAAAAAAAAAAAAAAGCAATTTTCTATTAGAGACTAAAAGAATAAATCTCTGCCAAAAACCTAGAGAAACCAGTATTCCTTTGGAAGCCATATTTGGGCAGACAAAGCCCTGTTACAGATGAAAACTCCAAAGTTACTCTTCATTGGGTAATTTATGAGCTCAAGCACTCCCTTTGTGGATGGGGAATTTTAATGGAATGGCAGAGCAGCCTTGTCCTCAGACCCTCAGGCTTAGTGGGAGCTCTCCATGGTACTGCTTCAGATCCTGGCAGCATCAACCTGCATGATTCTTGGTTCTAACTTCGACTTTGCTTTTCTAAATTGCTTCCAATATCCTGTTTGTATGTCCTTTGGAATATCCTTCCAATATCCTTTGAGATAAAGGAGTATCTTGCATTATATGGCAAACAGTACCCTCCCCCCAACTGTTGTTTTACCTTTCAAACTTGGCCTGTGCTAGTTAGAGCATAAGTCCTTTATGAGTACAGCCTTGCTTTTGACCAGCTGCTCATGCCTATAGCTGACATTAAACCTATCTTCTTCAATTCACTCTTTTTATTTCCTTGGTTGATATAGCTTCACTCCCCCTCTTGTCTTCTAATCTTTTCTTTAGAACTGAAAACCATGGAATTGTAAAATAGGGAAGGAATTTGAGATTATCTCATCCAACCACTTAATCTCATAATCATAATGGATCTTGGCTCTCTGCTCACTCTACTGTCCTTTTCATTATTCCATATTTAGAGCTCTTAAAGTTCTTGAATATGGCAAGTTATGTTATATAAATCTCTTTCCCAAAGAAAATTAAAAGACTGGAGAGCATGAATAGATGAATATAAATTCTGCTGTGTTTGTTTGTTTCAGAACACCAAGCACATTGTAATGCACATTGCAGGTGTTAAATTTGTGTTCTTGTTCAAGTTAAGTTTGCAGCATTCTTTAGCATCTCCATCTCAGGCTTAGCTCTTTTCTTCTGTAAATTTTCTCATTTTTTAAATATTTGTGTCATAAACATATTCAATTCTATTTTGTGTGTTTCATATACATTAATTTGAACCTTGCTTAGTATTTTGCACATCCCAAGTGTTAAATAACATTTTTTAAATTCAGTTTCCCTGTGTTGTATCTACAAGCACCTCTCTGACCTTTGAAGAGTGCTTCCTTATGCTGAGCATCTAAAAGAACAACTCTTTGTTTATATTTGCTGTACTCAGAATATACTTGTGTTTCTTATAATCATTCATACTTGTTCTTTGTTCAATGTTGCTGATTTCCAGGTTTATCTTCTAACTGAATATATGTGTCTGTTAGATTGTTTCTTCCCTCTGCTAGAACATTTATTTTTTCCAAACTCAATCTTATTTTAGATGCTGTTTATATTTGTGAGTTGGCATTCCTTGCATTATTTTATGTTCTCTGACATTTGCAATATCTTTAAATCTATGTCATCTGCAATGTCTTCATAGTAATTCTCGTATACAATGATTAACCTTATAAACAACAACTATAGTCTTTCGGTTGTGTCTGACTCTTTGCAACACCATGGACAGTAGCCCGCCAGGCTCCTCTGTCCATGGAATTCTCCAGGGAAGAATATTGGAGTGGGTAGTCATTCCCTTCTCCAAGGGATCTTCCTTGACCCAGGGATTGAACCTGGGTCTCCTGCATTACAAGCAGATTCTTTACCATCTGAATCACCAGGGAAGCCCAAATGAACCATATAATACTCCCTCTAAAGAGGTCATCAGAACTAGATCTCTGGCCACTCATGATAAATCTTTACTAATTGACAAACTTATTGTGGTCCAGTCGCTCAGTCATGTCCGATTCTTTGTGACCCCATGGAGTGCAGCATGCCAGACTTCCCTGTCCTTCATCATATCCCAGAGGTTGCTCAAACTCATGTCCTTTGAATCAGTGATTCCGTCCAACCATCGCATCCTCTGTCATCCCGTTCTCCTCCTGCCTTCAATATTTTCCAGGATCAGCAACTTTTCTAATGAGTCAGTTCTTCCCATCACATGACAAAAGTATGGGAGCTCAGTTTCAGCATCAGTCCTTCTAATGAATATTCAGGACTGATTTCCTTTACGATTTACTGGTTGGATCTCCTCGCAGTCCAAGGCACTCTCAAGAGTCTTCTCCAACACCACAGTTTAAAAGCATCAATTCTATGGTGTTCAGCCTTCCTTATAGTCCAACTCTCACATCCATGCATGACTACTGGAAAAATCATAGCCTTGACTAGACAGAACTTTGTGGGCAAAGTAATGTCTCTGCTTTTTAATATGCCATCTAGACTGATCATAGCTTTTCTCCCAATGAGCAAATGTCTTTTAATTTCATGGCTGTGGTCACCATCTGAAGTGATTTTGGAGCCTAAGAAAATAAAGTCTCTGACTGCTTCCATTGTTTCCCCATCTATTTGCTGTGAAGTGATGGGACTGGTTGCCATTATTTTAGTTTTTCGAATGTTGGTTTTAAATGTGCTTTACACTCTTCTCTTTGACCTTTAATAAGAGGCTATTTAGTTCCTCTTTGCTTTCTGCCATCAGGGTGGTATCATCTGCCTATCTGAAGTTATCAATATTTATCTCTTCTGGCAATCTTGATTCAAGCTTGTGCTTCATCCAGCTCAGCATTTCACATCATGTACATTCACATTCTGCATATAAGTTAAATAAACAGGGTGACAATATACAGCCTTGACATACTCTTTTCCCAATTTAGAACCAGTATGTTGTTCCATGTCTGGTTCTAACTGTTGCTTCTTGACCTACACACAGATTTCTCAGGAGGCAAGTGAGGTGGTCTGGTACTCCTATCTCTTTAAAAATTTTCCAGAGTTTGTTGTGATCCACACAATCAAAGGTTTTAGTATAGTTAGTGAAGCAGAAGTAGATGTTTTTCTGGAATTCTCTTGCTATTTCTGTGATCCAGTGGATGTTGGCAATTTGATCCTGGGTTCCCCTGCCTTTTCTAAATCCAATTTGAACATCTGGAAGTTCTTGGTTCATGTACTGTTGAAGCCTAGCTTGGAGAATTTTGAGCATTACTTTGCTAGCAAGTGAAACGAGTGCAAATGTGCAATAGTCTGAACATTCTTTGACATTTCTCTTCTTTGGGATTGGAATGAAAACCTTTTCTAGTCTTGTGATCACTGCTGAGTTTTCCATATGTGCTGGCATACTGAGTGCAACATTTTAACAGCATCATATATTAGGGTTTGAGATCACTCAGCTGGAGTTCTATCACCTCCACTAGTTTTGTTCATAGTGATTCTTCCGAAGGCCCGCTTGACTTCACACTCCAAGATGTCTGGCTCTAGGTGAGTGATCACACCACCATGATTATTTGGATCATTAAGACCTATATTGTATAGTTCTATGTATTCTTGCCACCTTTTCTTAATATCTTCTTCTTCTGTTAGGTCCATACAGTTGCTGTCCTTTATTGTGGCCATCTTTGCATGAAATATTCCCTTGGAATCTCTAGTTGACAAATTAATCGCATTAAATTAGAATTGAATTTTAGCTGAATTAAAATCTTACTATTTCACATTTATTGAATTTCAACTATATGAGTTGTCCTGTGTTGACTTTTTTTTTTACTTGCTTATGATTCCGTCCACCATAAAGCTATCAGAAATGATGTCCACCATTTATTCTTCTCAGGATAATATTGCTTACCTGTCATCTTGATGTTTAAGATTGTTCTCTATGAACATCTGTTCCTTTTAAAAGCTGCTGAAGTCAGCCTCCAAAATCATTCTCTTTACCCATCATGAAAATTATTTGCACTCATCCATTATTACCACATCTTTTGGACATACATAGAGCTCTCTCTTTTTCTTCATAACTTTGCAAACTCCAATTCAATCACTGTGACACTCAACTATCAAGTCAATTGTAGGTATCGTATGCCCGGTGTCACTGATTTGTTAAGGTCCAGATTTTCCAATTACTCCATTCTCTGCCTTTAGGACCTGTTTTTGCAGAAACTTAATTATGTCCTAATCATACACAGTAATTGTTTTCTTATTAAAACAATATTTAAGAAATTAATTGAGTCTCTTAGCCATTTGGACTTATCATAAATGTCATGTCCCTCATTTTTATTTGATTTCATTCACAGTTACTTTCTCCATTGTTGTATGGCGTTTTAAAAATATATCATTTTAGCTTTAACCATTTGTGCCAACCCTGACTCATTCTCCGTTTCTGGTGTTCTTTTTTTTCTCTTCTAATTTACAATATCCTAGCATTTCTTTATGTAAACAGTGGCTTTAATAGTGAGTAAATAGAGAACAGCCAAGATTACCGCCCCATATTTGATTCAGATCCAGGATTTCTACAGGTCCCAAGAGATGGACTCAGTGCTTGCTTGGAGACCCTCTCAGCTACGCTGAGGACCTGAGTTCTATGCATGTGCTATCCACATGCACTGCCTATGCCTTCTACACTATAGGTCCAGTCATATGCCCATCAGCTCCACATGGAATACCCACGTGGTCTTGTAATGAGTATTTCCCAGCCCTGCTTCCATCAATACACAGTCACACCATGACTGTCTTCTCCCCACCACTTTTCTTCCCTTTATCTTTCTGCTTATCCTCTTGCCTCCTGACCTTCTTACTTCTCATCCTTTTGGGTCACTTTTCTATTCTTGTATCCAAATTTGTTCTAATAGACTGCAGTGTAACAAAATCTTCTGTTTAATCAAGGTATCCCCAATCCCTAGCCAGTGGTCTTCTTGTTTCCAGCAGCAATTGATGAAAGAGGGTTTTAAAAACTGAAAAAATGTGAGTAATCCTTAGGAATTTATTGGAATAGGTGTTGACTTCAGTTTTACTCCTCATTCAGTCTCTCTGCCTTATTCTCCCTATACCATGACAAATGCTTGCATATAGCCATTCCATCCACATGCTGAGCACAAAGAAATATGGGAAAATAACTAGATTTGATCAGCATAAGGTAAACTTAGCAGGAAGGAAGGACTGGGGCCAAAATATCAAAACCATTAAGGCAGGAATGGGAGTCCAAATGTAAGAATGGAGAGTGGGGAAGGAGTGGAAGAGGAGAAGCCAGTAGTAAATTCCTCTGGCATTAATACATTACCCAGGAATCAGTACATTCTTTATATTAATGTGCTGTAAGGAAATTTCAAAGTAGAATAATTTCATGATTATTCAATTTCTAAAGGGATTGAGTGTAACACTTTTATTTGGATACTCCTCGTGCCACTTCAAATATGACTCTATTTACAGAAAGTCTATTACATGATGTTCTAGGAACATGGGTCTTGATTAAGCTAAAGTGTATCAAGAAGCTATGGGTTCCAAAAACCAGAAAATTATAATCAAGAAAATCATTTATTGGATCAGCAATTATTGGAAGAAACTGTGTCTAGAGGAATTCAGAACAGAAATAACCTTAGCACTTAGGGGTAAGGGATGATGTCTTATTCAAATATTTAGCCCTTGTACCTAGCACAAAGTAGGTGATTGCCCTAGGTCAGATTCCTTAGGCATAGAGACTACGACAGGGGTTTAGGGTTGTGTGATTTACTGAGGCACATTCCTCAGAAAAACATTTGTAAGCAAAAGAGAATGGGGTACAGAAGGTGAAATACCCAAAAAGAATAACGCTTCAAGGAAGCTCTTACCTCATCTCAGTCCATGGTGAGGCTCTGGATTGTAAATAGTACTGCAGTGTTGTCCCACCTTGAGACAGAAGGGCTAGGCTTAATCTTGAATCAGTATGTCAATAATCACTTGGGAGCAGATAAGTTGCAACCCCAGCATTTCTGGACATATCCGTTCCCATCCACCAAAAATTCTTCAGAGAAGGCCACAGCTATAAGCCACTGACCAGAGTCCTCACAGCAGCTAGAAAACAGGTACGCCCTTAGCAAAGGGAATCCGGACTAGCTCCTCAAAGCACAGACTGCAATAATCAATAAATATTTATTAGGTGAGTGAAGAGATGAGCATGGCCTAATCTGACTCTAACTTCACATTTTACGGGAATTTCGTATTTTTCCAATTTTTCTTTATGGCCATTAATCTCATTCAGACTATTACACACATCCCACCTGGCTTAATCAGTGGCATTTTAGAACCCACATTTAAGTAGCAAGTGAATGTATATAAGAACACAACAAGTCAAGAAGCAGCAAGAGAAGAATGTTTGCTCTTAAGATAGTTCTCGTTGACAAGGTAAAGCGAACAAGACTAATAAGCAGCTGGATAGGTGAGATCATGAAGGTGAGTGGAAGACATCCTAGCAGGGCAGCAAGGTCCTAAACCATGCAGAAAGGCTCTATAATTCCAGGCAAAAAGAACACTTGGAAATGCAGGATATGCAAGTGACACCCAAATCACTTGGGTGTATGGATTGCTCTTTTTAAGTATACCTAATGCAGGGCCTCAAATGGTAGAAAGCACAGGCATGACAGCTTATTGACCCCCAGGGAAGTTTTCAAAGTTGCAGAGACTGACAGAGAATGAGGGCCTAGACTGACCAAGACAGGGTTATGTGTTAAGTCTTTACCTGAACACAGCTGTACAGCCACCTTTAGCAACAACATCTGTGAATGAAAATGAGTGCTAAGTTGCCTCAGTCGTGTCTGACTCTTTGCAACCCTATGGACTGTAGCCCACCAGGCTCCTCTGTCCATGGTTTCTCCAGGTAAGAATACTGTAGTATGTTGCCATTTCCCTCTCCAGGGAATCTTCCTGACCCAGGGATCAAACTTGTGTCTCTTATGTCTCCTGCATTGGCAGGTGGGTTCTTTACCACTAGCGCCACCTGGGGATACATGAATGAAAATGGGAAGATTGTTATTAAAAGGTTACAGGTTCAAGTATGGCATTAATAACTTTGGATGTAAGGGTAATACAGTCTCACTGGAAATGGCACATTAAGCACCATGTGCATTATTATAACACTGCTGCTGCTGCTGCTAAATCTCTTCAGTCGTGTCCAACTCTGTGCGACCCCAGAGACGGCAGCCCACCAGGCTCCCCCGTCCCTGGGATTCTCCAGGCAAGAACACTGGAGTGGGTTGCCATTTCCTTCTCCAATGCAGGAAAGTGAAAAAAAGTGAAAGTGAAGTTGCTCAGTCATGTCCAACTCTTAGCAACCCCATGGACTGCAGCCTCCCACACTCCACTGCAGTTGGGATTTTCCAGGCAAGAGTACTGGAGTGGGGTGCCAGCGCCTTCTCCATATTATAACACAGCAGATATCAAATGTTTAGGTTTCAGTCTGACCATAATCTTTTAATGTAATTTTATAACATAAAAAAATATTCTGTGTTTGCTTCTAGATGATAACATACATTTTACTCATAATTCTGAGCTTAGATTATCCTACTGAGGTTTGGTAAGTAGACAGAATTTTAAGTTTGGCCCTGTATTTTGTAGAGACTCTGAGTATCTCAAGAGAAAAAGTTGGTTTTTGAGTATTTATCTCTGTTACTGTTCTTCAGTGATCAGCAACAGAAACTAACTGACCTGACAGGGCAAAACAGAATGTTTTTCCCTGACAGGGAAAAACAGTAATTTTCAGGAGCCAATCTAGACTTGAAGGAAAGGATGAAAATATATCCTTGATATGGCGAAAATAAGATGACCCTAAAGTGGGAGATGTTTGGGGAGTTTCTCTGTCGTATGATGTCATCAATGAAACTTCTCATTCTGACTCCCCACACAAGTTTTGCATTTCTAGAAGAGTTTGTTAGTCTAGCCTAAGCCAATTCTCCCCCTGGAATCAGTCAGCCTATCCAGAGGCTGGTGACACAGAAATGGTCACCAGAAAAGTCACTGATGTCCAGGCAGCCAACCAGTCTATGTGGCTTAAGCAATAGAGTTTGTCCCCTGCTATCTGTGGTCATCAGTGTGTTTAGATCTGTAAAAGCTTTCAAATTTATTTTTATTTATGTGTTTCTTTAATGGGCCTAAATGTTTACACCTAGTCAGGATGTTTCAAAAAATGTAAAATTAAATAAATTTAAATTCATAGTTACCAAGTTTATGTTTAATACTCATCTTAAAGTCAAATTAAGCATTTGATCTGTGATATAGGGGTTGCCATAAGACTTCTTTAATGAAGGATCAGAAAAGAAAGACTGTATTTGGGGTATCCCAATGCTCAGAGCAATGGCTGTTAGTTTTACCAGGGCTTCCTTTTTGAAAAGTTAGCCTCTTTCTCAATAAGATGATATTATTTCACATCTACACGTTAGCTTAGCCAATCAGCCAATCTCAGTTGCTCAGGGCTTCTTGTCTAGCTTTAAAACTGTCACTCAAATGTGAGCCCTGGCAGGACAGGAACCCTACCCTCCATCTGTACAGTCCTGTGCTTAATGGACTAAACACTAATTATGTGTTTGTTGAACGAGGCAGGGAATGAGTGACTACAGCTCCTCTTCTTACTTTATAACTTCTGATGTTTAGCTTTTATTTATTATTAGCAATATAAGCTAGTGTGTACAAGTTCTAAAGAGGCATATAAAAACCCATATTGGTCAGATTTTCCACCTGATAGTAACTTATAAATGCTTCAGTGATGGAGGTAGAAGTTGAAATTTTTTAGCAGTATAAAGTTTGACTTTTATCTTTGGGTTTCATTTACTCATTTATGATACCCTGAGCATCCAATGGCTTGGGTAATTTGAAACTGACAATTTCCATTAATTTTATTAAATGCACACCCTTCTGGACTTGTATCATAGGCTACAGAAAAGGGTAGAATAGTGCATCTTCACAATAAATCTGAACCCACTTACCTGCTTGGCTGGACTGTACTTCTTGGATCATAAAATTTGCCCTCTGTAAACCCAAGGAACGGTAATAATGATGTGAACTTGACTGAACTTGCAGTCCCAAATGCATGAGTGGTTATTTAAGGCCTGTCATAAATACACTGTCGTGTAACTTTCATCAAAATCTTGAGATATGGGAACTACAGTTTGGGAATAATGTATTCATCCTGTGGATAGTGCAGATACAGAACATCAGTCTCTACTACTCAATTTGACCCTGTAATTCACCAACTCTTTGGAGTCCCCAAATCCTTTTCAGCTGCCATACTTGTAGATTCACGCCCAAGTCATTCTCTCCTACTTCTGGACCTGTTGACCTGTGCCACCCTCATTACAATAATTACAATTCTATTATAGAAAAACATGTTCTCAAAGTATAGAGTAATTTTTTTATCAGTTAGTTATTAATAACTGTGGTGTTGGAGAAGACTCTTGAGAGCCCCTTGGACTGCAAGGAGATCCAACCAGTCCATCCTAAAGGAGATCAGTCCTGGGTGTTCATTGGAAGGACTGTTGTTGAAGATGAAACTCCAATACTTTGGCCACCTGATGCAAAGAACTGACTCATTTGAAAAGACCCTGATGCTGGGAAAGACTGAGGGCAGGAGGAGAAGGGGACGACAGAGGATGAGATGGTTGGATGGCATCACTGACTCAATGGACACGAGTTTGGGTAAACTCTGTGAGTTGGTGAAGGACAGGGAGGCCTGGCATGCTGCAGTCCATGGGGTCGCAAAGAGTCGGACACGACTGAGCGACTGAACTGAACTGAACTGAATTGAATGAATGAGGAGAATGCATTCTTTTGCTTCTCTCGTGTTAACCAAAATTGATGAATTCTCCAGGCAAGAATATTGGAGTGGGTAGCCATTCCTTTCTCCAGGGGAATCTTCCCAACTAAGGGATTGAACCCAGGTCTCCTGCATTGCAGGCAAATTCATTACCATCTGAGCCAACAGAGAAGCCCCTTCCCCCACTTTTTTAAGCAGCACAGTTGTGCCCCGTGGCCTGTGGCATCAGGCTTGTGCAGAGTGCCCTCCATCATCTTTCCCTTGCTCCCCATTCATTTTAGATTATCTCAAGCTGAGACACACCAGCGTTCTGAGAGGACATTCATGAAGGGTCCCATGTCCCTGTGACATTCTCTCTCCTACTCATGCCCACCCCCACTGGCTCTGTTGTTGTAGTTTATTTGCCAAGTCACATCTGACTGTTTTGCAACACCATGGACTGGCCCACGAGATTCCTCCGCCTGTGGGATTTCACAGACAACAATGCTGGGGTGGGTTGCCATCTCCTTCTGCAGGGGATCTTCCTAACTCAAGGATCGAACCCTTGTCTCTTGAATTGGCAGGCAGATTCTTTACCACTGAGCTGCCAGGGAAGCCCATGACATTGTGGAGATAAGGAGAATGTGGGGATATGGAAAATTTTGCATGGTAGTACATTTAACATATTTCAGCCAGGGCAGCCACACACTTCGTACTTGGGGTGGAAAATGGCACCTGTGGGCATGGTTCAGGGTGGTAGAGCTCATTGGCCTGATGGCACACACCCTAGCCCATTGTGTTGAAAGCCTGAGTCGTAGTAGAAGATCAAAACTCCTCAGTTCTAGCATGTGTATAGCCTGTCAACATCATCCATTTGCTTAGCTATCTCTCCAGTAACATATGATCTGCCTGAGGGTAGGGGAGCACACATTCTATTTATTGTTGCAATTCCTCTCCCTGGGAGAGTACAATGTCTAGGCCGCAGTTACTAATGATCCAACTGACTGAAGGATTTCCTTGCTGAAGTATACACAGAGCGTGACCATAGGATTGAAAGCCTTAGCCACAAAATGACACACTTACAGCAAAACTTCACAATGGATGGAAGAAAAGAAATATGTTAAAAATCTAGAGACTTCTCTCTGCCACCACTCAGGAAGGGACACCTTTTATGGAACAAAATATTGCACTCTGGGCTCATGTTCTTGATGAGATCGGCTCATAATACTGACAGGATCTGAGGTACACTGTCCTTGCTTTCTTATTTTTTGCAGGCCTCCACTCATGTATAAATGTTTGAAAAAGAAAAAAACGCTACTTATTTTGAAATGTTATGTCTGTGAATAAAATATGTACATGTATTTGAGACTTGGTTTGACACTACAACAGTATATTTAAGATAAACTATTTATCTTCCACAAACACATTTCACTGTTTTAACACATCCATTTGTTTCTGGAATGAAGGCAGAGGCAGGAGGGTGGGAGGGAGGGAGGGAAGGAGGGAGGCAGGAAGGAGAGGCGGAACAGTCAGGGAGCTTTGTGTTGTGATATTTCAGCTTTCCTCTTGACGGCAAAAAATCCTAACTGGAATATGGTTTTGTTATCCTGGATGTCAGTTCACAAATCATGAATTAAGCAGCTCAAGCCAAGTGGCACCTAGCAGTAAAACTGGCATTTCTCAAAATATTGGCAGATCGAGCGAGCAACTGTTGATTTTAAATGTTTAATGAGCAATATGTTACTTATTCCAGTAATATTGTTGTGTTTGCCTAACCTTTCTCAGACTGCCTCCTTCTGCTTTATTGCTGGAAAGCTTCCAGAAAGGAAGGGGTGAGTTAGGGAGGGGAGAGAGGGTGGACCAAATGAGGAAGAACTCTAAGAAAAAGCTAATTAAAACTGCTCTCCTGATAATGGGGAGCTATCCAGGTCTTCTCAGTTCATGACTCAGGGATTTTATGAAATCCCAGCCTGTTGTTCCTCACATGTTTATGATCACAACAGAGGTAAAAAAGCACAAAGGAAGAGAAAAAGAGAATGGAAGAAGGATAAGTAAAGCTTCCGGGGGTGGTTGAAATAAGCAGCACAGGATTACAGGGAAGTCCTGGGGGAGACCCTGAGAGTGAGATCATGATGACAGGAACACAATGGATGGAAGTCATTGCACAGGGTTGTGGTGAAGGGGTCTTGGTCCAGACAATAGACTTAGGGCAGGATTGCAACTGGAATCAGATCAGTGGAGCAAAGGAATAAGGGAGAAGTCAATAGTAGCTTCATACTCTGTGGCAGAAAGCATTTTCTACTTGGACCTGCTTGTAGTAACACTGCCAACACATGGTCATTTCTTAGCAGTATGAGTCTGAATACATTATACTGGTCAGCACAGAAACTAAACTGACGGAAATTAAACTTTCCTCAAGGTAAAGTGAATGAGTGCTATGAAACTCTGAATATCATGTGTTGCTTCAAAACACAACGAGCTTTCTTTATCAGAACTATTTCTTTGAGCAGAAATGAATAAGGAGCTCAAGACATTACTAAGTTTAAAATCCTCTACAAGGCTAAGACATAATTCACGCAAAAGATCTGAAACAGTAGGGGTGTGAGGGTGGAGATAACCGTAGGACTGATTAGCATAAAAGATTAGCTACAGAGACAAATCTCCCAAACACAGTCCTCATTATAGTTTGGAACAGAAAGGAATTCCTCAGTGGTCTTTCTAATGAAAGAAGGAAAAGAAAAAATCAGTCCACCTGTGTGTGGGAGTTAAAGGAAGGATTTTACCTTTATAGAAATATACCATCAGCATTAGCAGTAGTGTCCCTAAACTTCAGAGCAGCATTGTTGTATAGAGCTCAGCCAGGGTCACATTTTGTAAGGTTACTTCAAAATATATGCATATTTTCACTTTTCCTTGGTTGTGATCCTGAAGAGAGGAACTATAATTTTCCTTAATGCAGTCATAAGACTTATTTTTAGTATTAGGTCCAAGACCCCTGGGACTGATGCTGATGAGGTCAGAACAACAAGCACCGTTTCCATAACCTAGCAAGCTTTACTTTGTCCTCTGACCACAGTTTTTAACCCTGGCAGTGAACTCTCAAATAAATATTCAGTCATAACCACAATGGCTTGTCAAAGACAAATCATCTGATTCATCATCAGAAAGTCATCATTTATTGAGTATCTACTAAGTGACATAGTGATATTTTGGATAATATTAAATTATTCTGGGCCCTCTAGAAATACATGTCTCTTTATAGAGATATGGCTACAGCTTATCGAATTTGTTAAAATGGAATACTGCAGCCACTTCTAAAGCCCCAACTTTCATCTCTCACTCAATTAAATATTTCAGTACAGTTTGGTGAGGGTATGAAGTCATCTTATTTGGGAAGTGAAGATAAAAAATACAACTGGAAAAAATAAATTCAAATGATAGATTAAGATTACTTGGCTGGTTTTCTCTGATAGAAAGGAACAGGATAACATCCCTTCTGAGAAAAATATTTGGGAGAGAATATCCAGAATAATTTGTGATTTGGACTAAAAGTAGACAGTCTGTGTTACATTTGTTTCACTGTTACTTCTAATCTATCCATTATGAAGTTGTTATAGAAAGGAAGAAAAGCAATAATATTCTCTCATATGATTGTTACAAGAGTTACCTGAGATAATATAGATATATATGTAGAAAGACTTAAAAATAACAAAATTATTTCCATTAAATGTATGTTTTTATTTGAGGAGTCCCCCATTTGTTTGTTTGTTTGTTTAATTATATGCTATGTTCTGTGAACACCTTACTTTTTAATAAAGCACTTATTCTTGAGATAACAATTTAAGTGACTTTTTCTTAGGTGATTTTGCCTTCTTAGCACTGAACAAGGTTGTAACTTAGACTTAATCAAATAATCACACACATATACACAGACACACACTTTTGAGAGGCAAGCTTCATGAACATGAAAATGGGTTGGTTTTATTCCCCTTCCTGTCTTTAATACTTAACACAGGGTCTGACATGTAACAGGCACTCAATTACATATTTAGTTGACGATATAAATAAATGGATGAGTCAGTGAACAAGTGAGGTGGCAGGGATATAAAGATAAATAGAGCTGGAGATCTCACCTTAGGAATTTCGTCATCTAGTCAGGGAGACGAAAATATATACAAACAATATCAGAACAACCTGATCAAGGCCACCGTGATTGCATGAACAAAATTACTGGCAATTATAGGCTGACCAAAAAGAGTTTAGGCTGAGAATAGGGGTAATTTTGAGTAGGAGAAGGAGACAGAAGGGAAGATGCTGAGAAAGGCTTCATAAAGGAGCTGTCATGTGGACTGATTCTTGAAGGTTGACTTAGAAAAAGCCCAGAGAGAGAGGAGAAGAATGTCTTTCTGGAGGAAGAGGGATGGCATGTTTTGTTTGCATTAATCTGTACGCTGAAATCTAAAGTTCCATTATGCCAAACAAAACAAACGGATGTTTTGCAATAGTCAAAGGCAATAGTCAAGGCTTGATTAGATTTAAACATACAATAACATTTCTGGAATAGCTCCAAGAGGGAAGAATAAACCTATAAGATGGCAGAGCTCAGAGTGTAAAGTATTTCTAACAACATGCAGACTCTGACCCATGCAAATGAGTAGTGGCCAGCTCCTTTGGGTATGCAGTTTTATGGACTGATGGCCTGCATGGCAGGTCGAATCCTGGAATAATCCACAGAGGGGACAAAGGAAGAGCAAGCTAGAGATTCTCCAATAGCCTAGGACAGGAATGCTATGAAATTTAACTATGTGCATTTACTTATAAATGTATAGCACTTGGTAATTTGCATGTATTACCTTTTTTGAACTTCATAGCCATCTTATAAGGTCATGAAGAAAGGTATTATAACCTCTATTTTACAGATGAGGAAAGTGAACTTTGGAGACTGTCAATGACTTGCTCAAAGTTAATGGCAAAGCTATAAACTCGGGATCCTTAAATTCAGTTCCAAGATTCGGTTATACTACACAGGCTTACTTATTTTGTAAAACAAAATGAAACAAAGCAAGTAAAATAAGGTAGAATGACCAGAAAAATCCAATGCAAATGTTAAAGTAAATTTTCTGACTCTCTTGCTGTAACAGAAAGTTTTAAACTCTGATGTAACTATATTTGATCTATTCACCAAATATCTTAGAATACATGTCTCTCTTTTTTCTGTATTTCTGAATTTCTTCTCTCTCAGGCTATAGATCTTTTTTTCAGTCTAGTCCCTTTTTCTAGTTTCTAAAATAGAATTTCTAGACGTAGTTAAAAACACAGACTTCAAATCCCACTGCTGGACATATACCCTGAGAAAGCCAGAATTCAAAAAGATACATGCAACCGGTGTTCACTGCAGCACTGTTTACACTAGCCAAGACATGGAAGCAACCTAAATGTCCATTAGCAGAAGAAAGGATAAAGATGATATGGTACATATATACAAGGGAACATTACGTAGCCATAAAAAGAACGAAAACGTGCCATTTGCAGACATGTGGATGGACATAGACACTGTCATACAGCATGAAGTAAGCCAGAAAGAGAAGAACAAATATGATCTATTAATGCATATATGTGGAATCTGGAAAAGTGGTATAGATGAACTTATTTGCAAAATGAAAATAGAGACTTGGACATAGAGAACAAATGTATGACTATTAAGGGCAGAAGGAGGAATGGGAGGGATTGGGAGATTGGTATTGACATATATACACTATTATGTATAAAATAGATGACTAATGAGAACCTGCTGCATAGTGCATGAAACTCTACTCTGTGCTCTGTGGTGACCTAAGTGGGAAGGAAGTCCAAGGGAGAGGGGTATACATATACATGTGGCTGATCCACGCTGCTGGATGGCAGAAACCAAGACAGCATTAGAAAGCAACTATACTCCGGTAATTTTTTTTTATTTAAAAAGCATGGACTTCAGAGCTAGACAGAGTTGAATTCAAATCCCGATTCTGTCACTTATTTTTATAATCTTGAAAAACTAATTCTGATGTCTCTCTGTCTTACCACATCTCTAAATATATGCATATGTTCTGTATTTTATATTTATATGTTATATATAATATGTATAAATTTTATATATATATGTATGTATGTATGTATGTATGTTATCTATGGATGTGTCATGCGAGTGTATGTTCCTTGGTTCTTTGTCTTGTCACAACAAAGATTTGGAGTGACGGACATTAAAGCCCCCTCAGTGTGCAGCTCTCAGGTCTTGGATAGACCGTGTTATAGCTCTCAGGTCTCAAATGGACCATGTTATAGCTCTTATACAAATCAGTGTTACAGCTCAGTGTTACAGCTCTATTTTATTTAGAAGATAGCAGGAAAATCCATCTTCAAGGCGTGAGGGCACATTGATCTAAAGACAGGAGGAGAAGAGCGCCCCAGCGCGGGGGCGG